>LPNX010093785.1:51422-87172 GCA_001517045.1 Pseudotsuga menziesii | reverse complement strand
GCGGTTCCTAGGACGCTTCGGGGGTGAACTCGCTCGGAGCGAGGTTCCGGGGTTGGATCCGTGGGGGGGGGGGAAGCTTCGGCAACCCTGATACCAATAGTGTCCAGTAGGTTCATATTTACTAGTTGGACTCTAATAACCCCTCCAAGGCCCAAAATTCAAAATCGGGCATTCCAACTTTGGAGGAAGCGGGAGAAAGCCTCATCGATTATACTCGACTGTAGGCAAAGCATAATTGACAAGGGAAAAAACTCTCTGTAATACCTTAGTTGAAATTTTACGTCTTAGGGGATTGAGCCACTCAAAACCCCTACTAGCACACTTTATTACAAAAACCCCATGGGGCATGGTCATTTCAACATAAAAATAAAAATGACTAGCCAAAATTGGCTAGGCAAAACAATCTGAACTTCTGCTGCACTGAACATGAACATTGACCATGTTCATCAAATTGCGGCTTAACAGTAGGTTCAACTATGGTACAAAATAGTTGATAACAAAGTCACTTTTTGATAAATTTAAGTGGGTGAGTGAAATTAATATTTTGAGAATTAAATATGAGCAATTAATTTCATCCGTTGATCTAATCTAATCTCCACCATTAGATTAGATGGACCCTAGGGTTCACTCAAAAAAGCAAGGGAAAGACATTTTGCCTCATTCTTGAGATGAGAGTGAGTTGAGAGAGAAGAAGAAAGAGAGGGCACGAATTTCGAGACACCTTGTTGAAGAGATTTTGGTGGGCACGGATTTCAAGACTGCCTTTATTGTTTTGCATAGAACCTAAGGAGTGTATAGTTGCATTTATTGCAGGCACACATTTCGAGGAAAGTACGGATTCTGTACAGTACGGTTTTGGGCACGATTTTCAAGAAAAAATTAGGCACAAATTTCGAGGAAGATCTCTGGCACATTTCCTGAGACAACAGACAGGTTTTGTGGCATGGTTTTCGAGGCCGTATGACTGCATTTAATGCAGTCCGTACAATATGGTGTTTGACTGTTTTTGGCACTGTTTTCAAGGGCAACATTTAATGCTCTCAGGCACAGAAATCGAGGATGGTTAGTGCCTGCTATTTTTGCACATCTTTTCAAGAAGAAATTTGCACGGAAATCGAGGCAGCTTTTGCACAGAAAACGAGGCAGCCTGCTGGGTGATTTGGGTTGGTTGAGATAAGTTGTATTTTGACTGTAAAAGACTGTTTGAATTTTTTCCCGAAGAAATAATAAACTCTCTCTCTCTTTGACTAGTTTTCCCTTTGTGGGTTTTTCTAGGGCTAGTGGCCAAAAATTTCTGAGTACTGTGTGTTGAATGGCGTGCATTTTATTTACTTTCTGTCCATGAAAAAGTGAAGTTACAACAGAGTTATTAAGTCTGAAATTTATGTTTATTTCCAGCATTTAAATTTCCGGGTTTGCAATAAACTGAGACAAATTTTTTAACTTATAACCGGAGGTTGAAACTTGTGAAAAATCTACAAATTTGAGTAGGATCCTGCTTGTGTTGGACTTCTTTGAGTGGATAATTGCATGTGTGGATTGGTTGTAAGTCTAACCCTACCCTACAAAACTTTATCTCTCTCAGGTATGTCCATGCACTTAGATAAGGGCCAAACTTATTCCTTTAGTGAGGTCTAAACCAATCTCAGTTGGATCTTTTATTGATGCTAGTTGTTAGTCTTGTCTAATTGATTTACTACTGCTTTACATGTTGTATTTATTGTTTAGTTGTGTACCTTTAACACAATGATCCTTAAGGGAGCGTTAAAGTTGAAAGAGATGAAGATTATAATTTTATCATCTAGTCTTTTGTTACTGCTGTACTTTTACTTTAGTATTGTTTTTATTTGATCAATGTTTGTAAAATTTTTGAAAAACCCTAACTAACCTAAAACTTTAACATGATGTAATGCCATAATACATAGGATAGAGAGAGAGAGGTGTGTGTTATGGTGAGTTAACAATCGATAATTTCGTATTAATTGCATTACTTAAGCTAAGATATAACTCATAGTTATTGCTATTAATGATATTATGATGTCATCGTAAGTTTATTACATAGAGTGATATGATACCATAAGTTTACAACATTCAATAACAACACTCCTATGACCATTATAAACATTGTTTTGAGCCTTGTATGTGTTTCTTTTTCCAAGAAAAATCTTGTGGGGAAACCCAAGGGATGCTTCCTCACATTTGTGGATTGCATTCCTAGTAAACCCGTTGGCATAGACTTGCGTGCCTCAACCAAGGGGATTTAAACTAAGCACCCACCGACACAAAACTAGCCATCTGCCCTATTACAACATGAACTAGCATATATTATTTAACCCAAAAGAACAAATCTAACCCAACTATAACTTAGAGGTGTTACCCTTTGTCACCTCATTAATTGCCTCTCTACACTTAAGGCTGGCTCTTCTCCAACTCAAGGGGCGCTTCCTTAGGATAGGATTATTAAAGCTTAGATAATCATGCACGAGGTGATTTGGAAGAGTAGCTTCAACAAAACAATTTTTGTGTGTTGTAGTATATGCTATGGGGGTGATGGGAGGATCGTGAAGACTAGTTCCAATCCCTAGGGCAGATGGAGTCAAGGGAAGCAAGTCCAACAAAGAGGTTAGTTCATAAAGGGTTAGGGGAATTAAGGCTGTCTTCACAATCCACAAATAAACCCCAACATGCTAGAAAATGATAAATATAACTAATTAGGAGATCCCATAAATGGGAAACTCAAAACATTGTAACTAGGGTGTGATTTATGCAATGAAGTATTAGAAAGAAAATACTCTTAAAGATGACCCTAGTGCTCTCAAACCCCTAGGAATCTTGTTGCATTCTTTCTATATTGGGAAAGGCCTTAGAAAAAGATTTCCAACCATATATGGCACTTCCCAAACAAAGCTAAAATGAGTGAGATTGACCCTTTTGAAGACAAGGCAACAAACTGTTGAAAAACAACCCAAAAACCAACAAAAATGGTATGAAAGATGACTCTAACGCTCCCAAACTATTAGGAATTTAGCTGAGCATTCTATACGTTTGGAAAGGTCTTGGAAAGAGCTTTCCAACCATATATGGAAGTTCCCAAACTGAGCTAGGATGAGTGAGATCAACCCTCTTGAATATTCGGGGGTGACAGGGTACCAATTTGTTGAATAATGGCCTAGAAACCATAAAAAATGGCCCGAAAGATGACTCCAACGCTCCCAAAGAACTTGGAATCTGATTTATCGTTCCACACCATTGAAAGGGCTCAAAAAGAGCTTTCCACCATATATCATATGTCATCATCTGAGATAGGGCGCTGGAGAACCAAGGGTTTAAAAGCAGGGCCTTGTTTTGCTCAATTCGCCCTAGAATAAACCATGAAAAACTGGCTGCAAAATGTGAGCAATTGCCAAGAACTCAACACCACCATGAAAACCATCAAGATACCATCCAAACCCCCTCATCAACCAGTAAGAACAAAAGACATAAAATCTCAAGAATCATTCATGGGCTAGCATCCAAGGCATCATCAACATGTCACCCCCAATGAGAATTGTGATGAAATTACAAGTGGACACCCATGCAAATGAGGGTAACATGCCCAACAACATTTGCAACAATCAGTTGATCTAACCCCATGAGCTCTTAAACTTGAAGAACATGGGGTGGGCATTGATCCACTTATGTGTGCATGGGTAATGAGATTTATTTCTCTTGGTGCACACTGCAACCACACAGTTGACCACTGCCTCATGGTGACCTCATGGCTCTAGGAAATGCACTCACGGGAATTGGACATAGCCCACTAGTGACAACGTCCCCACTCTTGACCAATGTATCCAATTTCTTGGGAAATTCTTGTATGCATTACCCATTAATTGGGATGATTATTTATATTTGAAGTTATAAGGAGTTTTGGCATAGAGCAAAAATCTAGTTAAGGGAATGGATGGAATTGTCCTTTTAAGCATTGGGTGCCATTTTGTGTTAAGTAGGCCTAGTTCCTTTAGTTGTAGTCATCAAATTGAGTGACAATTCCAAAGGAGGACTTGAACTCACCATGTGCTTGGGTAGATGGTGGGATGTGGGAGCATAAAGTGAATCAATCCCCTCAAGGGAATGCTATTGATGTCAAATTTCGTTGACCATAGTAAGTCTGAGACACATTTTCCTATAGGAGGTTTGAAGCTATCATTTCTCTTATTCTTTACCATGTAAGGTTACTTGACTAAGCATAAAGACTTAGCCATTGCTTTCTTTTGATATTTGAGTAGGATTGCACTTGTCTTTGCATCCATAATTGTTTCTTGATTGTGCCTCATCTTAATGTTGTCTTGTGCTTCTCTAAGGGAAGGAGAAGGGTTGTCACAACCATGAAATTCTCTTTGCGATGAGATAGAGTGTAAAGTGACATGGGAGACTTTGTTCTAGGGTTGTCCTTGTGTTGTCTTGTGCTGCTCTAAGGGAAGGGGAAGGGTTGTCACAACCACAAAGTGCTCTTTGCTATGGTATAGAGTGTAAAGTGATATGGGAGCGTCTGTTCTATAGTGGCGGATTAGTCTTTTGGTACATGCAGTCCTTTAGTGGTGTTCTAACTTTGCATGGACTCATTGAGCATAATTTCGGAGGAGGGGTCTCCATTTAGAAGCTTACAAGTTGGCCATCTATTTTTCTTAATGTGTTTAGACCACTCACTGCACATAGGATGCATGCCATGTATGCCACATACCCTTAGAAATTGCATAGGCATGCATAACATACTAACATTTACCATCAAGTGTTTTTATTTTGCGCTTATGTTTTATGTGTGTGAAGGTTAGAGCACCAACAAGGTTGCAAATAATGGAATGCCAATTCTATTCAAATTTGAGTTGACTAGCTGATTTGGGAAAATGTCTTCATTGTTGGAATGTTTAAGAAATGCATTTTTATTTTTCCGTACTAATGTTGCCTATTTCGTAAGTTTTGTTGAATTTTTAACTACTTTCATAAATTGGTAATTATGAGCAAGGTTACTTGGGAGCGGGAGTGAAAAGCGAAATTTTCAGAAGCTTCTGGTTTGGGAGCTTTTTTTATATAATATATATTTTTAATATATTTTGATGCATATATGCCAACAATTGTTTGTAGAATGTTGAATTAGTTATGGAAAGCATAAAAACATGAAATAAACCATAACATGATAAATCATAATACCATATAACATCATTCATCAAGCATCAATGATTCAATCAATTATCATATACTAGTGAACTCGTCAAACATGGGTCGATTATCCATAACATTAAGTTATCAACCTTACAGCTTCAGAGTTCAACTTCAAACTTCAAACTTGAATTGCCATGTAATGTTCACAAAATATACCATAATAAATATAAAAGAGTCAATGACTCAAGTTCTCGAATCTCAACAGTGCAGAAACTTGAAAGTACTATAAATAAGAAAAGACAAGAAAAGTAGATTTTATGGATATTTCCTCTTTCCACGAGAAATTTCTAATTTCTTTTCCCGTGGTTTGTGGACAAAGGGAGTGGAAATTTTCATCCCCGGTAGCCACCGATGTTGAGCGGCTTGAGCCATGTCCAAGACTTGGTCTTGCATGACCCCCCCTCGTTGATGTAGTTGGGGGTTGTGAAGTTGAACCTCTAGGCAAAGATGGTGCATCTGGAAACAAGGTAGCAGATGACAGCGGCATCGTTGTTGCATGGTCATCCTCATCGCCCAAAAGCTCATCCTTCAAGCGCTCTACAGTTAAGGCTCCATCCTCCAAGTTATGCTCCTCCGGATTGTTGTTCCAAGTGACATATGATGTATCGGTTTTGGCCTGCTCACAGTAATGAGTCAACAACCTCAAGTTGTAATGTACACAAACCAAGCTTTTTGCCTGATTTTCATTCAATCGGTTTCTTTTCACCGAGTGGATGAAGCTATAGGTGCTCCAACACCTTTCTACATAGGAACTGTTTACCACCTGTGAAAGCACTTTGGTTGCCAATTTATGCAAGCTTGGGCATAATGAGCCATACATGTTCCACTATTCAATAGGAGGCACCCTATCTTGATCTTTTCTAGCATGCAAAGTACCAAACGAACAAATATCATTGAGGTATTTGCTTAATTCACTACACAATAAGGCACATTCCTCTTCATCAGGGACCAACTTGTCTATAGCAGCCATGTACCCAACCTGTACCTCTGGATCTGTGTGGATCTTTCTCCTAACCCCACACCCAAGTGCTAGTTTGGCCAACCAAGATGGAGAATAATATTTTGGTGTTAATACATATGCTAAGGCATGCAGTGGAACGTTGAGATGTTCCCAACTTTTGACCACATGTGTGTGAATATGGTCATACAGGATGGGATCCTTCAATTCAACAATATATTTAATCTGGCCTAACATGTTATCCATATGCTCATACACCTCCCCAATTACCGGCTTATCTATATCTGCAAATCGAATCATGTGATAAATGGGTTGTGAACAACAAAACAAACTTGACACTTGCCCAAAATTGACCATTAAGAACTATGTCTTCCACATCCTGAAAATCAAGCCTGTCAGATCTTCAATGATTGCTCTCGCTGCCTTAGAATTAGCAGCATTATCTGTTATGAATTGGATGACATTGTATGGACCAATATCTTCAATGTTTTTGAGTAGGAGTTTTGCAATGTTCATGTCGGTCTTGAATTTATCTGAGTAGTCATGTGTCGAAAGGAAGACTGCACCAGTAGCAGAGACACCAAGAACATTTATCAATGACTTACCTTTCACATTGGTCCAACCATATGATACAATTGATTCCCCATACTCATTCCAAGCATTTGTGAATTGCCCCAAAGCATTTTGGATCTTGGCTTTTTCCTTGTCAAGCCCCACAGTTCTAGCTTTGTCATACCTGGGGCTCTTGTATCCTGCTGGGACAGTGCAAATGGCCTCTCCCATTTCATGCCAATAGGGTGAGTGAATAACATTGAATGGTATGCCACATGCATGGAGAAATGATACACTTTTGAATCCACGTCATCCCTACCACCTTGATCAAGGAAATATGATATTGTCTTGCCACGTGATTGCATGGGAGAGAATCCACTGCCTTGGGTGGATGGGCCTCCTGTTCTTGGTGAGCATGAAAGGTCATGGTCATTCGATGATCGTTTTGTTATGTTTTGTGCTTCAAATTCTTCCTTCTTATAGATGGCTCTTTGTGTTGATACCACATTTGGGCAAACACAAACTCCGACAGTTTTTCTTTCATCACATGGTTTGTGCCCACATAGATGTCTTCTCACACGGGTATATGAACCTGTGTATGTCTTTTTACAATGAGGGCAAACAAATTTGGTGGTTCCACCCCATCTAGTTCCTGCTTGCCTTGTGACATATTTCCACAAGGGTGTAGGGTCCTCTTTGGTTTTCTTTGGTTTTCCTCCTCCTCTTCCCCCTCCTTCTCCTCCTCCTCCTCTCCATGGTATGTGCCACTTCCCACTTCTTCATCCTCTTCCTCATTCCTCCTCTGGTTTCCAACCACCACCATCAAAATAACAAATGGAACCAACAAAATAAACCATAAACCCATCATCATGGTTGATGCCAGATTGAACTAGAGATTTAACCTGTTGCCTGCAATAGAATGAGGGAGGAACTAGAGATTTAACAATGTACATTACTACATTCTAGTCACTAGACTCTAGAATTTATATTCCAAGGCCAAGCATTCATAGAAATCAAAGGTCAAAAATTTCAAAATTCTAACACACAGCAAATGACAAATGAACAAAGAAGGTTGTAGAGCCTACCTCTTTGGCGCCCACTCTCCAATGGTGGCAACCTTCTCCTCTCCTCTCCTCTTCTCTTCTTCTCTTCTTCTCTCCTCTTCTCTTCTTCTCTTTCTTATCTTCTATTCTTCTCTTCTCTTGCAAAGTGATAATGAGGTTGGAGAAGAGAGATTTATCCCCCAAAACCCTCCTCCTTCCCTTCAAAAACCAACTCGTGTCCCTTTTCTCTCTTTCGCGGGGCGTGGGCGTCGTTTAATGGGGTAAGCACCGACAGGAGTGATGGGAAGCGTAGGAGGGAGCAAATTCAGAAGCGGCGGGAGCGACGTTGGAAGCGCGGGAGGGAGCGATGGGAGCGATGGCGAAGCGCTATGGAAGCGTGCGCTTCCAGACGGAGCAAGGAGTCGAAAAAATAAGGGGGAAGCGCGCTTCGGAAATCGCTCTGGATCAGAAGCGATCCAGGGAGTGCGCTCCGGATCGAGAGCGATCCAGGAAGCGCGCTTTCGGTTAGCTCTTGCAGTGTTCTCTTGCGGAGCAAGCTTCCGGAGCGGGGGTGAGGGGGGGGCGCTTCCCAACAAACTTGATTATGAGTGTAAATTTAAAAAAAAAATCTTTTGCATAATTACACATGAAAGTGTCAACCATATTCAGCAATATGACATTAATCAATTTCAACAGCAAACTAAATAGAGCAGAAAGTAAATACATCACATCACAATAAACATGCACAGTAGACACCATAAATTACCCGGGGAAAACCTTCTTTCCTTCAGAGGGGAAAAACCCAGCAACCTTTCTTATAATAGATTCAAGAAGAACAAGTATACATCAAATGACCATTGACATAAAACCCTTAACACATGAGGGAATATATAAACAGAGAGACCAAGTACTTATATTTTCATGTAGGTCATGTAGCCGTAGCATCAACTTTAGCACTTTCAATAACACTAATCATAGAAGTACTGTCACCGTCATGAGTCATACTAGTATTGCCATACTAGATCTGGATATCACATGATAGTGCTGATCATCAAGCCCTAGGCTACCTGTAGACGCTAGCACCTCTATCTTTCCATCACATGGTGCCATCCTTTATACACATAAAGCCATAGTGCTATACCAAAGAGTAATTGTGCCTCCATTCTAGTGAAACCCTAAATTTGGATATCCCATCATAGTGCTGATCATCAAGACCTAGGCTACCTGTAGAAGCTAGTACCTCTATCTTTCCATCACATGGTGCCATCCTTTATACACATAAAGCCATAGTTCTATACCAAAGAGTAATTGTGCCTCCATGCTAGTGAAACCCTAGAAATGATGGCAGCCTGCTAGGGTCTAATTCAACAGTAGCCATCTACAGTGCAGTAAAGACTAATAGATAGTAGGCTGCCTGTAGATGATGATATCAACTTTTTACAAGATACCTTCTGCAATTTATGATACAATTCCTGACCTCTGCCATTTGCTGCTCTGAGATTGTTAGACTTATTTTAATGCTGCTGTTGACTGTAATAGACATGCCATTTTCGAAAGAGTGTGCTGTTGACAACTTGACTGAATCGAGGCTGTAGTTGACTGTCCAAACCCCAACAGTGGTTGGATTGACTTGAGATAAGGCCCTAATCAGAGCTTGATGACTTCGGGTGCCTGGTGTAAGCCCTAACAGGGCTGTTGAATGCTGATACAACCCCTAATTAGGGCTCGGATGGGCTGGAGGATGCCCTAGCAGAATTTGGGTGCCTAGTGTAATCCCTAACAGGGCTGTTGAATGCTGATACAGCCCCTAATTAGGGCTTGGGTGGGCTGGAGGATGCCCTAGCAGAATTCAGCCTTCATTAAACAAACCTTATAAGGCTTCCGGCTGCCTCCTATAGACTGATCAAGCTTCAAGACTTAAGCAACTTCTTTCCTGTGGTCAAGACAAACAAACAGTGCTCCTGTGGCTGCCTTCACAAGCTGATCTAGACCCCACGAAGATGAGAGAGAGAAAATACCAGCAGGTAAACCCCTCGAAATTGATCAGAGATGAAGAAGCCAAGTGTGTGATGTTCAAATGAGAAAGCTTCTCTATTTATAATCCATCATTGAGTGAGATAGGGATTAACAAATCCATAAGTTAAGGAAACCACTCTTAGGGTCTTTTAATCTTTTGATCTTTCACCTTTTGGTCCTTTAATCTTTTTGATCTTTTGACCTTTTGTGGTATTTTAATCTTTTGTGATCTTTCATTAGCAGGTTCTTGGTCCTTCACTAGGGTTCCATAACCATAACAAGTCATCTTAGACACTTCTCTTGGTCTCTATGGTCCACACGTGCCAACTCAAAGTGCATCATTATAAATAAGCAACTGGATCATTAAAAGCTCCTCGAAGGCTTAGATAAATTTTCTTCTAGCTCTTCTTGGTCTTCATAATCAAATGTGCCCTAGAACCCTTAGGGTCTTTCAAGACCTTTTGGCTTGAGTCCTTGTGACTCAACCATTGAGTATTGGTCCTCTTTTCAATGGTCAACTTGTCTTCCAGGATCTTCAACATAATAAAAATTTTCTGTTGATGTTATCTCCTTTGCATGAGATCTCTTGTCATCAACATCCTGGTCCGTGACCAGGTTCTCAGCCCCAGGCTGATGCCAATTCTCCCTGGGAATGACTCTCGATGCTGCCCAAAAATCAACAAGTTTTTCTTGTGTATGCAATTGCTGCATATTGCACACGTTGGTGGGTGATATTTCTTTTAGATCAATTTAATTTTGCAGGAGGTAAAGGGTCTCATAGTTGGTTATTCTTGACTTTTGTCACTGCAGTTACCAGTTTTGTTCTTCTCTACTGTTACTTTACACCAATTTTACTACCAGCGAATTCAAATCTTTGAACGTTGCATTTCAAATCCAATATATAAATTTGTTGATGTTTGTAACTTTGTATATGTATTTGCAATTGAATCCTGACTGGGCAGTTGTCATCCTATGTTAGGATGTGGTCGTTATTGCCACTAAAAAGCATATTTTAATAGCATGCAGTAAGAATATTGAAGGATGGGAGATGAAAAGAGTTCAAATGTGGCAATTTGAAAAATCCCATATTCTTGAACATTGAATTAAACAAACAGGATTGTTATGTTTACCATTTTGGATGGCTCTTGTTAATTGATAGTATTTATTTTAATTAAGGTTCCATCTCAATTTTTTAGCTTTTATGTTGGAGTTTCCTCAACTAATTGTTTTTTAAAACGTTAAGTTGAATTGGTCATTGTTGGCTCTTGTTAATTGATAGTATTTATTTTAATTAAGGTTCCATCTCAATTTTTTAGCTTTTATATTGGAGTTTCCTCAACTAACTGTTTTTTTTAAACAAACAGTAAAATTGCTCATTATTGGTTCATATGCACTAGAATAATTAAATATGCAAATTGACACTAGTTTGCAACCTTGTATTTGACTTTATATTACAAAAGGAGTGTGTTGCAACATTTTTCGTATCCCGTTGTTTTAATTGGAAATTACATAGAACAAATTAGTTTATAATATTTGGGTTCAATGCATGTGCAAGAGTGTTAATAAAACTGATATACCATGCTAGCAATTGGAATATGATTAACTGGGAGACAAGGTATTCAAAATCACCAATCATTATTTCTTTGCATGTTGGTTGGAGGTCACAAGCAATTGTGTTTTGGACTATGGTTTGGGTCAAATTTCTAATGGCTTACTTTGCTTATAGTTGCAATTTCCTTTGAACAAAATGACTGACCTTTTATAGTGTTTATGTCTATGTAGGGATGGGGAACTCCCGCTTATTGTTGCCATTGATTTGCAGCCTATGGCTTCCATAGAAGGTGTGATACAAGTCCAAGGAGATATTACAAGTGCTCGTACAGCTGAAGTGGTAAAATAATCTCTAAATAATGTGTTGTTTGTAAATTGTTAGAGATACACACAAATATGTAGGTGGATGATGCAAAATAGAATAGAGAGAAATCTTGTTGGATGATGTCTTTTAGGGTGTTATGTCATAATATATTGGTGGTAGAGGTTCCTACATTATGCAAGGTACGTAACTCCCAAACTATAACTTATGATTAATAACTTAACTAAGACTTCATTATTTGTTAATTTTAATAACCCAGATCCGATCTTCGATTTCTGATAATTAACTCATTAATTATGAATGGAAACACACTAAGTATTAACTAATTACGCAGCGGAAATACTCGGGAAACCATTCACATTTGACATTAGGAATTACCCTGGAAAACCCCAACTGGGGAAATACCAGCAACAGATGATTTTTATTAATCTATAAAACAGGGTCTTCCGTACTGAGATAATGGCCCACTGAGGAATTACCCTGGAAAACCCCAACTGGGGAAATACCAGCAACAGATGATTTTTATTAATCTATAAAACAGGGTTTTCCGTACTGAGATAATGGCCCACTGAGGAATAATACAATCACAGAAAGATAACCTAGTTTATCACTTGGCTGCTACCTTCTCTGCTGCACCTTGGTTCTTTCGTCGGTCCCTGCCTTCCACATGTGGATGGAAGTCCTTCTCTACCCAGTCAACGAGATCTCAGTTACTCATTCTGTGTGTCTGTTGTGTCAGCTCCTCTCACCTAGGCTGACTTTTAGAACATTACAAGATGCAAATACCTAGGGCCAATACCATGGACTATGAAATACCAAGGGCCCTCTAGTCCACTTTACATAAGGTAATAATAAAAGTACTTTCACTTTAATAGTTCGCTTAATTAAAGTAAAACTCCTAAGTCTGAGAGGTCTCCTGGACGACTCCTGCATACCAAACACTAGGCCTATGCAGAAGTACATGTCGGACATTATTTATGTATTTCATAAATCACTATTATGACAAAAATACACCAAGTACATAATAATTAAATATTTACTGTATTACCTTTTCTTAATTGTCATGCTGGAACACACATAGCTTATCTCTAAATTTTATGAACTTATATGGATTCTGGAATGAGAGGTTTGGTGAGAATATTTGCAGTGCGCTCTTGTGTTGTACAATATTGCAGTTAAATTTCTTTCTACAAGCTGTCAAAGATATTGATAATGTATTATCACATGCTTTATGTGCTCATGGAAGACATGATTCTTTAGCAGCTTCAACACACTTAGGTTATCACGTTGAAGTATGGTCATATCAGAATCTGCTTTCATTGCTTTTTTGTGCTATGCTTTGTTACACTACCTATTCCTCAGATTGTATTCTCCTTCATCTTAAGAAGTACACGCAGGTTCAGAATTGCGCTTTGGTGCCTGTGCACATTTGTTGAGGGGCAGCAGTGGAGATTATGGATCAGCACTAGTGTGCCTTGGGTGGTGTATAAGAGTTTTGTAGACAATAGATTTGGTGAGGGTGCATGCATGGCAGGCTGAGTAGTAGAGGTCGGACGCGATCATTCAGTCAGATTTTGTGGTGGATCATGTTGGTTACACCCTACAGGAAAGGGGTTTTGAATGTCAATGACGATGAGGAGATTGCAAGATATGGGCATTCAATACTTACTAGATTTGATAATGTGCATCGACATCGAAGCTACTCTTGGGAGCGCGTTCCCCCTGATTACATTTTTATGAATCCATCTAAGAATGAGGGTGGATTCAGGGTTGTGGTTGTTCCTTGAATGCCATGTTCTCTGGTGTTGAGAAGGGTTCCTCTGTTTCCGTTATCGAGGACAATGTAATCACCTAGGGTTGTGAGCTTGTGATTAGTTTGAGTGCAAACTCATAAACTATGGTAAGCCCGAAGCTTGTGCATGGACCTCTTTGTTTAGAAGGGGAGCTTAAGCAGACAGAGAGTTTGGAGCATGTGGTGTTGAATGGGGATAACATTGTGGTGTCAGTGGGGGAGGATTTAGTGATGGGAGAAGAGAAGCTAGCTTCTGATGGGAAACCAGATTAGCCTTATGTGGAGCTCATGCTTGAGGAGACTAGGATCCCAATCAACTTTTCGTTAAAAATGATATTTCACCCCCATCGAACCTTGATGACTTCAACTTCTTCCTTGCTGACAACAAGGAATATTTTGAAGGGCACATGCATTTGGAGATCTGGGGTGTTAATTTGTATTCTTTTATGCCACATGCCAAATGATGAGGTTTTCAATCATTAGTGTCTATTGATCTAGGAGGCCAATGGTATTTCCTTAAACTCTTATCGGGTTTTTTCATAATATATTAATATGTATGCCTTTTATTTGACTTGGATGCTCCATCTCACCATGTGTCCCAGCATGGTGTTGGGAACATTGGTGGGTACCTTGCTTATGTTTAGCCATGGAGGGTGGATTTTAATTTAGAAGACTGTGGTCAGACAAATTATTTGCTTTGCTTAACATTCCCTACTTTCTAGTTGACATGCACCCCTTTGTTGAGTTGTTTGTACACAGGTTTGGTAAATTTGTTATCCCTGATGGCCAATGCAACTCATTTAGAGCAAACTTGCAGGTGTGTGTGGAGGTAAGCTTGAAGCAAAAACTTCCCCCATATATTTCAATATACACTATTGATGGAGTCAAACAACAAAATGTTAGGTATCTCAACTAGTTGAATGCCTACATTGCTTGCCAAGCTTAGGATCATTTGATTTGGGATTGCCATCTTTCGAAACCCAAGCCTGATGAGTCTCCATGTAATGTTGTCGGTGTGACACCCACTTCTTAGGGTGTAAGGGTTGAGGGTTCCTCTGTGGCTTTGAAGCTTGGTTTTGGTGTTTCTTTAGAGTGTTCAGGTATCGGAGGAGGTAGTTTCTTAGGTGGTGGTACATGCTCAAGAGTAGGTGGCACTGTGGCAGGTGGTCTTGGTGGTTAAAGCTCTAGTGGTTCAGGTACATGTGGAGTTGGTTTGTCTTTTATAGGTGATAGTGTTTCCCAACCTTTTGGTCAGGCAGTCCAACCATTGATTCCTAGTACTTCCTCGGTGATAGGGAAGCATGGTGTGCCTCGAGCTTTTGATTCTTGAGGGTTTGGAGACATTTGTCCATTGGGGTGTAGTAGTATGGAGATTGAGCAAGGTTGACAAGTTAAGTCTCACTAGTGGAAGTGGTTTTCCTCTCTAGCTTATGCAAACAAGTTGGATAGTGCTTTGAGTTGACAACAACAAAAAAAAAACCTATAAGGATGTGATGATTCAATCATCGGGTCATCAAATGCTTGAGGGTTTCGAGATGGCTAGTTGTTACAGTAGTTTAGGACTTCATCTCTCATTGGAATGAAGCTCTCCCTACTATCTTGGAATGTGTAAGGAATGACAATTCCTAGTTGTGAACAATTTGTTAAAAGTTGTAACCTCTTTATCCACACGACGTGAGGTTGGAAGCACCTTCTAGATGGTCACACTCTTTGAAATCATGATTGGTCATACTTGCTACTCTTTGAACACACTAAAACCAAACAAATCAAAAGGTGAATGGATTCATATACAACACTCCAATTGTTGGAGCTCTTAGAGCATCACACCCTACAACCTTATCATGAAAATTGAGCACATAAATATACCAAGATTAACTCGGAAGAGTTATGTAATAGACATAAATATATATAAATAAGCATTGATTAATAATAATAAAAATGACAAAAAATAGTAATAATTAATTAATTAATGAAATGACATGACCTAATGAAAGGACACGACCATTCGTCCATGGTGACTAGTTAATGTGTATATAAGTATACCATCCCATGGCAATGTATTCATATCTTGTGTTCATTATACAATTATTATATCTTTGTCCTTCATGGATTTTAAAATGTCCTTAAATTGGATATTCAATAAATGAACTATGTTCATGTTCGGGAAATGAATTTTATTCATTTCTTTTGGTATCAGAGCTTCATGCTGATCCGACTATTGGTTGCATTCATTTTTTTCAGAGTTACTGTAATCACAAATCTTATAATTGCCCATTTAGATAAATCTTATACAAGATGGTAGAGGGAAGGAAACTAATGTTGTGACCTACGGAAGCTAAGGCCTTTGATAGATTTAGTTGTCACACCGAGCAAAGCTATCTATACTTCAGACTTAGTGAAAATACCAAGCCTAGGGCAATGTTTTAAAACTCGGACTCAGAATCGGAATCGGTTGAGGGTCAACTTGGAATCAGAGTCGGAATCGGTAATGACTCGGCAACGACTCAACCGATTTGATTTTAATGACTCGGTCTACTAAAAAACACAAAATATTTAAATTTTAAAGAAAGAAGATTTGTAAAGATTTAATCCATCATTCCAAAGCATTAGAGACAAAATATTTAAAGTATGATCATATATATATCGTATAAGGGTGAACATATCAAAATTGCATGAAGGGTATTGTGCTAATGTGCAACGCTGCAAGCAACAATACATAATACATACATGGAAGACTAAACAAAATGAAAATACATAATCAAAGAGGCCTAATGACATTTATGATGTAGAGTGACAGAGTCCAAACAACAAAATGCAATGATGCTAGTAATAAGTATGCCACTACATCATTGATCAACATGATCAATAATCAAACTCAATACCACTGCTAGAACTAGAACTCGGCCTAGTAATGACATAAGCAATGGCATCTGGCTTGGGCTCAAACCCCTCAAGGTCATCTACAATTGATGCAGTAGGAGCAACACTAGCTGGAGAACTAGTTGAATGCGTAAAAGCACGAGGTAGATGTGGATCAGGCTCTACAGGTGCACGCATATGTCCCTCTCTACTAGTGCCTTCCATATTTGGAATGAATAATTTTATATCAATAGTTATATCAAATTATTCCTATATATTATATTGAAAGACTCATATATTATTCAATGATGGAATAAATATTATGGATCTAGATTCTACACATGCATCAACATGAACTGATGATTGTACCGGTAATAGTGGATCTGCTTCCATAGTAACATGACTGACTGCATCTAGCTCAATATCAAAATCTAGATCAAACTCGGGTTCTTGAGTCTCCATTAACCAATCTGAGGTTGGATCAATATCATCCAACACTATAGGATCTGTATCGGGTCCTTTGTTCATCAATTGATTGCGCCTTAGGCGAAGGTTGTACTGCAAGAAGACTAAATCATTTAACTGGTTTTGCTCGAAACAGTTTCTCTTCTTCGTGTGAATCCGCTCAAAGACAGACCAATTGTGCTCACACCTGGAAGAATTGCATGGTTGAGTAAGGATTCAAATTGCAAACTTTTGCAATTGAATGCCTTTCCCACCAAATGACTCCCACCAACTTGCTTCAAGTGCAAAGGGAGTTAAATCAACAGTTAAAGATTGTGAATTTAACTAAATATTGAAGTTATTAAATTTTAAAAATTAAACAACTAAATTTAATAAAAACAATGGAATTGTTACCTGGTTGGTCCACATCTCTTGCAACCTTAGCCACAGGTTTTCCAAAGGTACCTGTGGCTCTAGTGAAAGCGGTAAGCTGTTGGTGTATCTCCAACTGCTCCATCTCATTTGGGACCATGCGCCCAAGGCACTCATACAATCCATCTTTGACCTCCCCGGTCTGATCTTCTCCAAACCGAGCTCTATAATGATACCTTGGGTTCAGGAAATACCTGGCTGCATGTATAGGGTGATGGAGTAGAGTGTTCCATCTCCTATCGATGATATACCAGATAGGCCCATACTTGGCCACTCTGTCCTTGTATGCTGCCCTTATTTACTCTTTACAATCATTTATACAGTCAGTCCATACTGTGCAGTGTGATTTGACCAACAATTTGCAGCAGTGAGATACGGAAATCGAGGCAGTGAATAGGCACGATTTTTGAGGCATTAAAGTCTGACGGAGTTCCATACATGCACAAAAAATGAGGTGCTGTTATTGGGCAGACTGGTCCGTACTGTACTGTACGGGCCTGTATAAATTCGAGCAATCAATTTTTAGGTTTGCTAGACATGTTTTTTTGAGGTTGAGAAGTTGGCACAAAACTTGAGATAGGTCTGTAGTTAATGCTATAAATTTATCTGCAGTAGCATTGTCATTTGAAATTAACAAATAAATAAAATCTCTCTCTTTCTCTCTCTCACAGGTTTTCCCCTTTGGGGTTTTTCCTGGGGCAATTGGCCAAAAATCTCTTTGAAAACTTTCTTGTGTAATTGTTTATTTCAGCTCTATGACTGTAAGTGACTTAATGTGTTTTTCGTTATAAAATTTTGGTTTATGCTAGAGTTATTTTTCACCTGTCATGAAAATGGGGCTGGGCATTAAACCATGAATTTTATAGAGACTTGAAACCAGGTTGGGGTTAGTGAGAATTTTTTACAACGACATGTTTAATTCAGATTACTGTTCATCAATTAGATTTAAAGGCACTCATGTCATTTATAACAATTGAACTTAATAAACTCAAATATTGTCTTAGACAATATTCTTCTATCATGAGTGCCATAGGTAAAAGCATTTAATCAAGAACACATCAACTACTTTCAAACCCCAAAGCTACTCTAATAAAATAATACATCGATTGTGCCACTAGAAGAAGTGTTAGAATTTGTGATTAAACACAATTTTGGAGGTAAGTTGTTGACTTGACTGAGGTGTACTTGGGTTGGTCCATTAACTCACTGGAGAATCAACTAGGTGAGTGAGGGTCAGTTGACTAACCAATTGGCGCATAAAGGGCCGAAAATCTTGGCGTTGTCTAATCGTTTGGGACTGGCTTGGATGATCAAAGTTGACTTTAATAAACCATGTTTTAAGGGGATTGGTTAGGATCTCAAGTATAAATAAATGAACCCATTTTGAGCAATATGGTAAAATGTGTGACGACATGCAATATTGCACTTTAAAGTTTATGCTATAATTCTATGTGCAGACACCATTGAGTTCCCTTGGATATGTTGTTTAAATTTTATAGCTTGTACTGGTAAAATTGCTTTAAATAAGATTAAAATATTACATGTATAATATATGGAGATTTTGCCTATTGGAAGATTATTGGAAATAAGTGTTGGTCTATTTAACCCTTCATAAATGTAGTATGCTATTTTGTAGCGCTAAGACCGCCGTCGTATCAATTTTGGTATGCAAGCTGTTTTATCACATATGCAAGCCATTAGGGTTTATTTGCAACAAAACTGAGTATTTGACAAAAAAGCTGAGAAAAAAGACAACAAAATGGTCATTGTACTTCTACACTAGTTTGTGATGCTACACTATAGTAGACAAGCATTGATCCAATCAAATGTCCACAAATCAGTGGGTTTTTGAACCAAAAGTAAGCCTCCATTTTTCGAAAAATACAATGAGAAAAAAACCATGAGACATAAGATTTCAGATTATCATTCGTCAATTTAGGATTAGGATTTAAATCTTGATTTATAAGATTTGAGGCTTCATATCTAAGTTTTGAAGCCCAGTTTAGGTTTAGGGCTTTATAGTTTCCCTTTAGGGTTGTTTATTTGTTTTTTTAATGTCAAAAGTCATATTTTTGGTTGGAAACTTGCTTTGTAGCAGCTGAAACATTTCAGAAAATCAGGAAATGGCTAGAAACGACTGAAAATGGTATGGAAATGTTTCTTTTTTTTGATGCGGCTTGGAAACATTTCATTGTTGTTTCTAAGCCGTATCCCCTTGATTTCGGTTTCCAAAATATGGAATGACGTATCACCACCTCGTCCTAGAAATCTTCGGTAACTTAGGATTTCATTCATTGCTTACACTCTCACACATATATAGAGAGAACATGGAAGCTTCTAGAAAACAATGAAGCTCCTAAAGAAGCTTTTAGAGAACAATGAACTCTAGAATAGGGAAGCTTCAAGAGAACAAGGAAGTTTCTAGAACCTGAAAGCTTCTAGAACAGGGAAGCTTTTAAAGAAGAAGGAAGCTTCTAGAGAATAGGATCAAAGCAACAAGAAAAACTAACAATGTGAAGATTACATCCATAATCCTAAAATATTTCATTTTGGGTGGTAGTCTTTTCATTTTTCACCGTATGCCACCATATTTTTTGATCGCATGTATATATTACATACACTATGGGTTGAATAATATATTTCCTGATAATTCATGCTTACCTTGAATGTGATAGAGTTAGCATAGTCTAATTCTATGTTGCGGGGGAGCGCCCTGCCCTCACTCGCCCCCTCTCTCGAAGCTCGCTTTGGAGCAGCTCGATGTCGAACCGTCCTAAATTTGCGTTCCCATTTCGCTTTGGCCTGGGATAGATTTTACGAAGCACGCTTCCGTGGGTGAATAACACGCTGCATGCCTTTGTCCGGGAGTGATCACTACCTCATCGCTCTCGGACGCTTTAAAATGCGCTCTGCCATCGTTCCCATGAATGATCCCTTCGCTCTCGAGGTTGCTCCTAGGATAACCCACGAACTGAAGAGGGGAGGGCGAATTTCCTCTTTTCGGGGGGAGTTTGCTTTGGTTCTAAAGCACTCCCCCACCTCATTTGTCTTCATTGTTGCAATTTCATTCATCTTTGCAAGGGTTTGTGGAGCTTGGAGTGCATTTGGAGATTTGGTGAGGAGCTTGGAGAGCATGGAAGGGAGATTGAAGGGTCCTATTTGTGAGAGCTTGGAGGGGAGATTGAAGGCTTCCATAGGGTTCAACTACCATTGGAGAGCCAAAGAGGTAGGCTCTAAAATCATTTTTGTTTTTTTTCCATATAAACTTGTATTTGTTTATGGCTTCAATGCTTGTAGATTTTGTCCTCCTACTCTTTCCCATTACTTCTTTCTCATTCTTTTGCTAGCAAAGGGTTATTCTTTGAATCTCTACAAGCATGATGGATATGGAAATGTGATTTGTCCTTTTGGTTCATGTTATCTCACAAAGTGTAGCTACCCACTTGAGATATCCTATCTGGGATGGTAGAGGTAAGGTTGCTAAGCGGTGACACCACAAGGGCCTCGTCCACTACGGGTAAAGGGTAGTTGTCACACTGGACGGGTTCTTGTCGCTTTAGATCAAACCGGAGAATGATCAAGGGGGAGACCATACTAACCTAAGAGGGCTAACACACCTACTCAAGACACTCCTAGGGTTTGGCAATGGATACAAGAGGAGGGATAATGAGCGGATAAGACTAGATCTATGGAATAAGAGTGGTATAGAGATTAGGTTCAAGTTGGGGAGGCTTAGTAAAGATAGGAAATAGCCCAACTTGATTGAGGTTGTACCACAAATAGTTTAAGGAAGTAGATCTAGTGAGATCTAGCCAAATGAATGAAAACCCTAAAGGGACCCACCTAGGGTTTTTGCATAAGTGGACAAAGTGGACCCAAAAGTGTAGATCGAGACATGAGATGACTAGATCGGGGTGCTTGAGGAATGGATCTATGATTTTGAGGCAGGTCCAAGCATACCCATTTGATAGATTTGAAGAAAAGGTCACCCACCCAAAGAGGGCACCCCCACCTAGAGTGACTATTGCTAGATCCCGGAGCAAATGGAGTCGGATTAATGTGAAACTTGAGATCTAGGGTTTATTCATTAATCTCCAAGTGGGTTTTGATGTCCGTCATAAAAAACTCACCGGATCTATCAGATCTACAAAACTAGGATTTTAAAGAAAGAGGGTTTGCTTGACAATTGGATGAAAATAATGAGAAAAATACTTACCTTGTAGATCGTACCTAAGAATACTTGCTGCTGCCTTGAATGTCGATGATCCTTTCACTTAGTTACAATTTCGAGCCAGATCCGACATGCAACGAAGGAATAACACCCAAGTGAGGAAGTGAGCCCCCTCTTCTCCACCTGCAAAAGCAATCTACCGAAGTCAGAATTGTCCACTGATGAAGAAGATAAGCTATGTACGACATCTATAGAGAAAGATTCAATGCACAAAGTAACAATTGATCACTCCCTGAACATGAGGCGATTTGGCTGAAAGATGATGTGGGTTGCCCTAGCAATCTTCTCCTCCAATTCGCTACCTGCAAAAGGATGGGTACGACCCTCACAGAAAAGTAATGTTTACATACAAGATCCACTGAAATGTCCAAGCAAGAGGCATAACAATCATATCCACGACATTCACAAAGCTCCCAAGAGATTTATGCAAAAGCTTTCTTATATTCAATATTTCTAGAGCCAAAAGTCCATTTACAAATGAGAGAGCATCTCAATATATAGATCTCTCAAGTACATAAAACCTCGATCCAAAAAGATAAAGGGTTAAGATCATAAGATAAAATCATCCTAATCTAAGGCTAAGATTAGCCAGATACATCTTGTTTGTACTAGAAATTGTACCTAGACTACACAAGTACAAGCTAGAACATTCAAAAGAAAAACTTTAAAAAAAGGCTTAATTTCTGTGAATTGTGATCAAATCATGCATGGGTAGGGTAAAGAAATACAAACAACATATAATAACTAAATTAGAAATTAATCTTGAAGATTTGAACAAAAAGGTCTGAAACATAGACATAAACCATATACATACAGTAAAAGAACTTTAGTTAAGTCCACAAACTTAAAAGCATCTCAGGATAAAAACTTTTATCAAGAAACGAAATGATAAGCAAGGTGATCAAACTGGTCATAAACTTCAACCAAAATATAAATTTAAAACATGGCTTATATAATATGTTTCATTCCAAAATATACAGTCTTCAAAACTTACTGAGAGTCTGTCATATGTGTCTCTGGTACATAGCTTGGTAGCATCTAACCCTTTCCAACACATAAACCTCTGCCTAATTTTTACTACTATTCTTCCTTTTATAATTACAAAAGGTCCTCAAAAGAGGTTTATCAGATCCAAACTTTAAGGAGTCGATTTGTTTAAGAAGTCTTCAAAGAAAAGGAGCTTCTAAACATAGCAAAACTAACTCCTAGAATCTATAACCTTCATATCTATCATCTAGATGTGTCATTATACTTTGCTTGGCAACTGGATGATCATTTTTAATCTCATATTTGGCGAGTTGCTTCTGCCAACATAGTGAGTCCATCCAACGCTTGAGATCTTTTGAAAAGGCGAACCTGTTCTGCTTCTAGCACTCAGACCTTGTTTGATAATTCCTCATTCTGCTTGGTTAAATCTTCAACTTGGCTCTGTGCATTTTTCTTCCTTTTTAAGGCCTCCTTTGCAACTATGATTAGTTGTTGATAATGACCATTTACTTCCTCCAAATCTTTTCTTAATCTTCTATTAGCCCGCATGAGCTTATCGTTTGCATCATTTAAATATTCATTCTGGACTTTATATTGCTGTGAAGATTTTTTGAGAATTTCAACTTCTGAACCCATTTGGATTTCTTCTTGATATACTAGGTTTTCTTCATTATCTGAGGTTAGAGGGACCACAAACTTTTTACTGAGCAGATCTTCTTGTATTTCGTATAACTCGTTTGGATCTTTTACATCCATATCCTTTGTTGGAGATTCTAAATAAACAATTCCTGAGCTTGATCCAAATTCAAAGTTTGGAATGCTTTGTTCTTCATGAACTTCACAATTTCTCTCCATTAATTTTGTCACATTTTGATTATTCTCCTTTGTATTGTTTTCAGGCTCTTCTTCAGTTGAAGAATCTTTAATTGTTGTAATTTCTTCATTCTTTAATTTAGGATTTAAAATCCTTTTCATATTTAGCCTTAACTTGTTTGTTGGCCTAGTTTTGGGCCTCCACTTTGGCATTTCAGGTTTCGATAAAGGCTTGATAACAGTTTCAGTGTCTGCAGAAAGAACCATACCCTTTTCTAATAATTTCTCACTAGTGATTCAAGGAGTATCGGGGGCCGATGTGATCTCTTCATTGAATGATGCGAAGGACTTTCCTTCTGATAGATATTCTTGTTTTGGTTCCTTTGGTTTCACTGGTTCTTCAACTCTTCAAGCAAGTTCTTTTTTAACCTTTTTGTGATTCTAGGTTGTTTTTGAACTTGATGTCTTTCCTGTAGATTTCTCTGTTTGCTAACTGATTTTTCGGCTTCTTCCTGTTTTGTACTTTTTCTTAGGTTCAAATCCAAACCGAAATAAGAAGTGCTGGCTAGCATGGTTCTTCTTCTTAAGCTCTATTAACACTATCAACTTGACCAAACCATGATGAAATAAAGACTGATATGTATGATTTATATGGCCCTTTACCCTGTTAGACATTTTAATGAGGCTTTTCAAAAAGAAAAAGGGTAAATTCATCTTCAACTGATCATTTAAATGTAACAGGAACCTGAAATGATACTTATACATTGTAGCAAACCTTCCTTCATAGGTGATGTAACGCTGCACAGTCCCATTAACCTCCCTCCATTCTGGTTTGATAGCGCTGAGGTGAATGCCCTTGTTTCAATCCAGAGACTCAAATCGAAGCAACAGAAATGAACTTGGGTCAAATTCGAATGGAAGCTTTTTGAACCAGCGTTCCCCTTTGATTGATAAACCAGTTGCCTCTACTATCAATTCTTCAGTTAATTCGATCTTTAAGGTTTGGAATTCAACACAGGAATTTGAACAGTTTCGAACAAAGGATCGAGTAACCTTTAAGTTGTAACCTGTAATTTTCTAAAAAAAGGAGAACCAGCCAGCCCTTATGAATAATTCTGCACAATCAGGCCAATCCTCCACCCATTTAGTGCTAACTGGTTCCAGTCTACACAATTTGCCACTTTTCTTCATGTTTATTGCTCCACTGGATATCTGCTGTGTCTGCAACGAGCTCCTTTCAACCAACATACATATGTCTCGATACTCTGTAGTGTAATGAAAACGTGGAGCTAGGGTTAACCCGTGTTCTCTACTTTCAAGGTAAATGTTGTGGAGTAATTGAGCTGACAGATGTTACACTCTTCCTGACCAAAATCTCGGGCCAATCTTTCATAAAAACTAATGCATGAAACTGGACATGCGTCGACCATGAACTTAAATGGTTTTAGGATTCTCGCAGCGCCTGTATATGTGAAGTACAAATATTGCGTTGCTGAAATGTACCAAGTCACATATCACTTATAAAATGCCTGCAAAAATCTTTATACAAGGGTTAGGAACATTATTAAATCATGTATTTGAAGACTAAAGGAAGATTAAGTATTTATAAGCCAATCTTCAATCCAAAAATAAAAGGACTTGAATGGTAAAAATAAAAACAATGAAAAATGAAAACAAAAGACAAGAAAATAGAGTTTGAAAAATGGGGTACAATTTCAGCTCTAACACATCTCACATGGATCAACTCACAAATAGAAGGGGGTGCATCACTAGGAATGCTTGATGAGGGGCGCACCACATAAAACATGACTAATAACCACAAATTAGCACATGATGGGGCTAGGAGGTTATGTTATCCTTCACTAGCATGGCCCCATGGCACAACAACAAGGTGTGGTGACATAATATAAAGGAGTGATAAAAATCAGTAGGGTATTTTCCTCAAAATACATCAAAACACCCTCAAACTGCATAAATCAAGGATGTGTGGACCCCAAGTGAAGTGAAGTTGATGTCAGATGATGAATGTGACCTAAACGCTGTGCCTCAGACCAATTCTTTGCCATTCCTTTGCCTCAATTTCCCAAATCAATTTCCTTATTAGCCAATTTTTATTATTAAAATGCTGCCTTGGGAACATAAAACAACCAATATCTCACAGGGGACCAAAAACTGAAGTCAAATGACTGGATAGATGGATCTAGGACCATGGTAGTATGGTACTCTCGACTGGCTGCACCCCAAGGTTCCCTTTGATGCCCTAGGAGATCTTAATTTTTTCCACCTTGTGTTTTATTTTCATTTTCCCATGCAAAACTGCTGCAAAAAGGCCAAGAGGCCCATGTATGTCCTGTAACTGCCCGAAACTGAAAACTCCAATGGACTCAGAATGTCCAAATAAACTAGGAATGAGTACTCATACACCATATGTCCATCACAAAGGTACATCAGAGGCCCTATCCATGTCAGAACCATAATAATAATAAACCCTGTAAATGCTGATAATCATAGAAATAATACAAGCCATCATAACAAATCACCATATGAAACATGAATGTGTCTAATGAACACCTGCAAACCATAAATAATCATCATCTATACACCTCTGTCTATAACTCTCTTGGATCCTGCTCATGGCTTGGCCAACACTGGGTTGACCAAGTCAAAACCGATCAAATGATGACCTAGGTGCTAAACTCTGATACTGTAATCTGCAAAATGAATATGCATGCTCAATTATCTATGCTAGCAGTGACACTCAAGTACAATTAAATCATGTTGGCAAGTATAAGCACAATACATATATAATAGTCTAAATCAAAATGATTAGTTGCTTTGAAATACGAACCTCCAATGTATACTCATTTATAGATTTATCCCTTTTGCTAGTCAAGGGTGAAGGGATCATAAACAACCAGATAAGGCCAAGGGATGACTTGATAACTCAACACTGTAAGCACCTGGGCTAAAGGACAAGGGGATCCACACAACACATAAGTTGGACTAGGTGAACAATAGGGCATGGCAGTGTCTCACAAATGGGTGGAATGATGAGAAGGCTCCACTAGACTCTAGACAAGCAACCTTTTTATACTTTATTTGCTCAACATTTATTACACTAGTTAACCTCTAGGGGCAGGTGCCTTGGTAAGCCTTCTGGGCTTCCATATAATGACAAAGACATGACCTTCTTGGCCCTAACTTGCCAACCTCCAAGAGTAGGTGCCCTAGAAAGTCTTCTGAGCTTCCAGAAAATGACTAAGGCTCAGCCTTGAGGGGCTTGCCTCACCTTGATATCCTGTGGGGATAAATGAGCCTTACACCATACAATGGATGAGTGCTCATCTCTTGGCAATTGGCAAGTTTTATTTTTTATTTCCAGTAGTGTCTAAATATACTTTTATTTTGCTAGCATGGCATCCATTTAGAATAGCTTTAAGCTCCGATGCCTTAGTGTCTAAAAACACTTATTTGGTAGGACTACTTGTGTCCAAGACCTAGAGGTAGACATTCCCTGTGATAAACATCACATAAACCAACACCGAGACACAATTTATACATGGAGACCTATTCCAACATAGAGGTGGAGGTGGGGGAAATCCTAGGTGTTACTAGTCAAGTTACAAGTCGAGGATAATCAATCAACATGAAAGGAAACGAATGGACGAAGACAATGGAAATGATGCCAAGACTAGCAAGCTATGTCCCTAAAGGGAAAAGACCAAATCCATACTAGGAGTAGGGCAAGGCCAATGAGTATACACAAGAATCTCTCGGTCAAAACAACTAGATCATTTACTTTAGATTCCAAGTAAGCGAAGATAAAGTTTGCCAACATATAATCAAAATCAATCAAGTCTCATTGCTAAAATAGGTAACAGAGCAACATTAAAATCCATATGCACAAAACATAATATCACCTGGGTCATCTATCTGCACTGGATCTGAAACCAAACTGAAGATCATTGGAAAAACTGCTGCTGCTACATATCATGGGCATTATAACAATCTCTGCTCTGGGTTATGTTTGTAGGAATGGATAACTCAGTCATCAAATCTAGGGTCATGAGGCTCGGTCATCGCATAGAACCGGTCAATCTGGATACCCTGGATCTGCTGAAAGTGGGAGATCATCAACTGGTGGCTCATCATCTGCTAATCTCTTAGTATAGGGCTAGCTCAAAGAACTACTCAGTATTGCTCAAGGACAAAAAAATAGCCCAGCTACTATATATATGACAACAATTCCTTTGTTTATTATGATGGTGTTGATTGGAAACCGAAGGAGAAATGATGAAGAGGATGAAGATGTGGGTAGTGGCGCATATCATGGAGAGGAGGGAAGGAAGAGGAGGAAAGTGATAGTGATTGTGGTGATGGAAAGAAAACCAGAGAGAATCAAACACCCTTGTGAAAATGTCACAAAGCTTGGAGGAGGGAGAGGGTGTGGAACCACAAAATTTACATGCTCCCATTGTAGAATAACTTACATAGGTTCATTACCCGTGTGAGAAAGCATTTATGCCATGGGATGAAAAGAAGACTATAGGAGTCAAAATCTATAAGGAAGTGCCAACAAAAGATAGAGCCAATTATAAGAGGGAAGATGAGGAAGCACAATACCTATCCAAACAAACATAGGTTGAACATGAGACCTCATGCTCACATAGAACATTCGGTGCTCGATCCCCATCCACCCAAGGTATTGGATTCTCACCCACACATTTAGGGCGTAGGACAATATCCGATTTGCTTGACAAAGGTGGTAGGGATGACATGGATGCAAAAGTGTTCCAGTTTCTCTATGTATGTCGCATACCATTCAAATGTTCTTTGCTCCCCCACTGGCATGAAATGTTAGATGCCATCCGTAGTGCCCCTAAAGGATTCAAGAGCCCCGGGTATGATAAAGCTAGAACCGTGGGGCTTGATAAGGAAAACAGCCAAGATCCAAAATGCTTTGGTGAAACTCACAAATGCTTGGAATGAATATGGGGTATCCATCGTATTTGATGGATGGACAAATGTAAAGGGAAATCCTTTGATAAATATTCTTGGGGTGTCTTTTAGTGGTGTAGTATTTGTTTCATCTCATGACAACTTGAATAAGTTCATGATTTACATCAACATTGCAGAAGCCTTAATGCTATTTGGCCATACATTGTCATCCAAGTCATTACTGATAATGCTACTAATTGTAAGGCAGCAGGGGCAATCATTGAGGATAGATACCCCAACATATTTTGGTTGGGGTGTTTGGTTCACACATTGAACCTTTTGATGCATGACATTATCAAGATGGACCATGATTATAAATGGATTGGTTCATTGTTGAAGAAAGGAAAGCACATGATAGGATTTATTACCAATCATAGTAATGCCCATAACATTTTTTGTAGTCACTCAAGGTTGGAGCTATTGAATATTCCAAAGACTAGATTTGCTAGCTATTACCTCTTGGTGCCTTTTGAAGGTAAGAGAGGCATTGGCTAGTACGGTATTAAGTGAATCATTACATATTTTGAAAGACATGGATACATCCGCATCTGACAAGCATGATTTTCAGGAGGTGGAGGACACCATTTTTGATGGTCAATTTTGGGTAGTGGTCAATTTTGGGTAAGAAAAAACCCCACATAGATCTAGAGGTATAGAATGGGTACATGCTAGCATTAGACAAGTTGGTCCTTGATGAAGAGGAGTGTGCCGTATTGCGTGCTGATTTGAGCAAATACCTTAGTCAACATGGGGTGTTAGCTAATTTGCATGCAAACAAAGATCAAGATAAGTTGGCTCCTATTGAATGGTGGAACATGTATGGCTTTACCACCACATAGTTACATAAATTGGCCATTAGAGTGCTTTCATAGGTGGTTAACAGTTCTTCTGCAGAGAGTTGTTGGAGCACCTATAGCTACATCCACAGTGTGAAAAGAAACAACCTTAATGAAAATTGGGCAGAAAGATTGGTTTTTGTACACTACAACTTGAGGTTGTTGTCATATTATTGTGAGTGGGCCAAAAGTGATAGAACATATATCACTTGGTATAACATCCTGGAGGAGAACAATTTAGAGGATGGAGCCATGCATTTATAGCGCTTGGAGGCTGAACGTTTAGGCGATGATGATGGTGACCATGCAGTGGCAACAACAATAGAGATGCCACCCCCCTCCAGTAGCAGTGTTCCAGTCCCAGATGCACCCACTTTTCCTCTAGCTTCACAACCTCCATCTTTGCGTGGGGGTTGTGTAGCTGTTGGACATAGTTCATGACCACTTCCACCTACTCAGGATGAGGAGACTCCTACTGGCAGTGCTCATAGATCACGAGAAAAGAAATTAGAAGTTTCCCGTGGCAAGAGGAAATATTGTTACTTGTCTTTTTCTAGTTTTTCATTACTTTGCAAATTGTAACTATTGACTCTTTAATATTTCTTATGGTCTATTTTTAAACATTATATGGCAATTTAAGTTTGTTGTTTGAAGTTGAACCTACCTTTGAAGTTCATTGCTTGCAATTTGCACTATTGATTGCATGATAACATATTATAATTGTTTGGTAATTACTAATGAATATGTGCTTCATGAATCATTTCATTTCGTGGTTGATCATTTGATGTACTTTATTATAGATTGGTTACAAGAGTTATGCGTTTGATGAGTCATGACAAATGTTATATATTGAAAATGGTTGATGTTATGGTTGATCATTTGACAACAATGCTATAAGTTACAGGTTATAACTACTAGATGATTGATGTTTAATGGTTTAATCCATGCTTTTATGTTTTTTGAAACTAATTGAACATTCTACACGGTTTTGTTGACATATATGCATCAAAATATATAAAAATATATATTATATAATATACGCTCCCACCCCGGAAGCTTTTGAAAATTTCACTTTTCGCTTTGCTGCCACTTCTCGCTCCTCTTTTCTCACTTTCGCTCCTCGCTCCCAATGGCATAGGTCTAATGGTCATATCGTTGTATTATTAGGTGTTAGTAGTAGACAAGAAAGTGACCGAGGACATAATGTAATAAATCCAAAGACTCAAATGGCACATTAATAAATAATGTGAAAACATGTAAACTGTTAATAAGCCTAGTTATATCTAAACCCAAGGCTTGTTGGTTATGCAAGTGATTGTGTCTCTCATGAGACATTATACTTTTGTTCCTCACTTCATATATAATAATCAAGTCAACTTTTTCTTCGAAGCTATATGAATTTGTGGTGGGCTGTTTTTTGATAGCACAAGGCTTCGGTGATTTTATCAGGGACATATTGCAGTTAACTGAGGTGGCTTTTCCCTCTAACTTTGTGCAGATTTACATTGATGAGTTTGAGGAGTTACTTTGAGTGAACACACATATGGAGGATGGTTGGCACCGTATACCATGTGTTTTTGTTGATGACATGGTTCTTTTGGTTTCCTCGCTTGAAGGCTTGTAGAGATAGCTAGATGCCTTGGCTTGCTTTTGTGAACTTTGCCAGCTTTTGGTCAACTAAGGTTGTGGTCTGTAGTGCTTCCAAGTACATGCTCTCCACTTTCATTTCTTCTTCAAAGTGTCGTTAACAGAGATTACCATGACCTATACTTGCTTCGGGGTTCAATTTAGTGGTCGTACTTTGAACTTGAAATTAGTCTCTTAATCACACCATTTCGAAGGGTGCCTCTCTTTTTGTACTTGGGTGTAAGTGTTTTCAGATGCAATTCTAGGATGTATTTGAAGATGCATCTCTTTGACACAATCATAAAGCCTATGTTGCACAAAATTCCTAAAATGCCCACGTACTGATACCAGAAACTCAGAGAAAGTCGAAAACTTTTGGGAAACCTCCAAGAGCCCATGAGCAGCTTGGGATCCATAGGAAATGTAAAAGCGCCTAGTTTATGGAAAATGAAAAGAATTTAACCTCTAAATCCTTTCTAAACCTACACTTGCTTCGGGGTTCAATTTAGTGGTCGTACTTTGAACTTGAAATTAGTCTCTTAATCACAACATTTCGAAGGGTACCTCTCCTTTTGTACTTGGGTGTTAGTGTTTTCAGATGCATTTCTAGGATGTATTTGAAGATGCATCTCTTTGACACAATCATAAAGCCAATGTTGCACAAAATTCTTGAAATGCCTACGTACCGGTACCGGAAACTCAGGGAAAAACTCGAAAACTCTTGGGAAATCTCCAAGAGCCCATGAGCAGCTTGGGATCCATAGGAAATGTAAAAGCGCCTAGTTTATGGAAAATGAAAACAATTTAACCTCTAAATCCTTTCTAAACCTACATACAAATTAACCTCTCATTCTTATTTTATTGTGAGATAATGTGTTGGTAAAATAAACTATATATATAAATATATATACTGCATTTCCCTTGATGTACCCATTTTGGGGGGGTCACGTTTCCAAGCGTACCCTTTTCCGAAACTTGTACCCGTTTCCGAAACTTGTACACATTTCCACATTTTGTGCAACTTATCATAAAACCCATTGTTCTTTAAGTCTTGTTGATAAGGAGGATTTGTTTAGGTCTTGTTGATTGTCCATGTGTGGAGAGAATTTAGGCAATGATCCTTCAAGATGTGATCCATTTTAAATAGGTGGTGTTGATATGAACACAATACTAGCAATGTAAATACTTACATATAGGAGGAACATGAGAGCATGCAAGTAGAAAAGACATTGCCACTGTCTACACATATGCTGTATGTTACAACTTGATTTAGCACTTGAGTGGAAAAGTCCCAATCAACTAGTGCTGTCAAGGGCAACCTCAGAAAGAAGCACCACTATCATCACAGGTGTGATCCATTTTAAATAGGTGGTCTTGATATGAACACAATACTAGTAATGCAATTACTCACATATAGGAGGAACATGATAGCATGCAAGTAGAAATGACATTACAACTGTCTACACATATGTTGTATGTTACGGCTTGATTTAGCACTTGAGTGGAAAAGTCCTAATCAACTAGTGCTATCAAGGCCAACTTCAGAAAGAAGCAAAGAAGAAAACATCGGCATCGGCAAAAAATTTGCAAGGGTCCAGAAAACATCGGCGAAAAAAACCGGCAAACCGTGGCAAATATTGAAAAACACAAAATATATTCATTTTTTTCATAACTTTAAGCATATAAAGCAACAATGACATCAAATAAATACATTGACACATAAATATAGAAAAAACACTGATATATATCATGTAGGCATGCCAAATATAATATGAGACATAAAAGTCGATACTGAAAGTCTAAATGTAGTTGTCCAATAGTACTCAAAAGTGGGAAATCAATGGTCGAATACAAAATGACATCACAAAACTAGTAGCTAACTATTTGTCTCTGAAATATAAATCAATGCCCTCTTCCCCTTTTACGGGAAATGATAATGGGCTGTTTGCCAGGCCTGTCCCTGACAGTAGAAGGTCCTGGCCTTGTACTCGGTGCCAATGAGGGACTAGGTGCCAATGAGGGAGTAGATGCATCGACCACTGTAGAAGGTGGTGCTGATGAAGCCACATCACCCTCCATGAAGTCCTCTGGGTCAAAGCGGTCCGCCTCCTCCTCCTGTTCCTCCTCTTGCTCCTCCTCATCCTCCTGCCCCTGCTGCTGCTGCTGCTCCTCATCTAGCCATGCAGGTGCCTCCTCCATGATAGGTAACTCAACCTCCACCCTCCACTTGGACAATACATCAATATTGTCCAAGCAAATGGCATCCACATTGGGTGATTTCTCCACTTGCTTCATCCACAGTCGAAGATTGTAGTGGACATACACCAAGTCATTTAGGCGTGGGAAATCCAACCTGTAAGAGGGTGATAAAAAGATTTAACGAGTCTTGAGTCTTGAGGCCAGAGGAAAACAATATGAAAGAGGATCTTAAATTACAATGAATTTAATTGCTTTGATAAAGTTCTTAGTACTTACCTGGTGTGTTTCTTTGAGTGTATTTTATCAAAGACACTCCAATTACGCTCACATCCAGAAGAGCTACAGGTTTGGTTGAGGACTCGGATGACAATTTTTTTAAAATTTGGTGCCCTTGCACCATATGTCCTCCATTAAACACCTACAATAAACAAGAAAGAAAGAGAATCGGATTATATAATTCAAATTTCAAATAAAATGATAAATCATAAAACACAATTAAAATTTAAGAATTTGAAGTTCAAAATACAAATAAATTCTAATTTGCCATCACTTACTTGGAGTCAAATTGTTCCTTGCATGGACAGCATCGACATAGCCAAATAGTCCAGTAGCCTCTCGATACATCTCCATCTCACGAGTAATACTCTCTTGAGTCTCAAAATTAGGTACTATCCTATTCATACATCCGATAAGCCCTTCCAAAACCTCTTCATCAAAATCAAACTTACACTTGTATGAAAAGGCAGGGTTGAGGAAAAGTGTAGCTGCATGAATAGGTCGATGGAGCATCCCAGTCCATTGTGTATCAATCAACTCCCATAGCATCATGTGTCTATTGTGTCTAGGGGTACCCTTCGCGACATAATAAGATTGAATAGACTCTTTGGCCCTATCCATGGCCTTGTACAAATAGCCCATAGCGGGCTCGTCACTGTCAACTAATCTCAAAACCTTTACCAAAGGTTCACTGATTGAGCACACTTCCTCCACTCCTTCCCAAAAGGAGTCGGTGTAAACCAATCTAGCGATGGCTTTCCCATCCTCTCTCCTGTTATATGTGCAATCTCGCCACTCATCACAAACAAACATTTTCTTTAGCTCAAACTGAACTAGAAGCAAAGACTGAATAGAAATGGAGTTGGTGGCAAATCGTGTGATTCCAGGGCGCAACAATTCCCTGTTTCTCGTGCATCTCCTCATGAGGCTAAGAACCCAAGCATGGTTATATATGAATTTGGTGATACTCCTAGCCTGATCAAAAGCCTCCTTGATGAAGGGAATTTTCCCCACATCCTCCAGCATCAAATCAATACAATGTGCAACACATGGACTCCAAAATAGTGAGGGGTGCCTCTCCATAAATCTACCAGCAGCCACATAATTGGCTGCATTATCTGTTATGATCTGCACCACATTGTCCACACCAATCTCCTAAAGGACCCCATCCAACAACTCACATAACAATGCTGCTTCTTTTACCTGTGTCGATGCATCAACAGATTTGATAAACATGGTACCTTTAGGGAACTGTACCAAGAAGTTGAGAAGGGTCCTACCCTTCGCATCTGACCAACCATTAGACATCAATGTGCATCTAGAAATCTCCCATGACTATTTGAATTCCTCCAATATAGTGTTGATGTCTTTCTTCTTTGCTTGAAGAATTGGGTCTCGAATCTCCTCATATGTAGGGCGCTTGTACCCAGGTCCAACAATAGCAATGGCATCACACATAGGTTGAAAAAAAGGATTGTTTCTTGTTATTGTAAGAGGCAAGTCACTCCAAAAAAACATCCTCCCCATAATCCTATCTGCTTCTTCCTTCTCCCCTTTTTTAACCATGGACTTGATGCTATTCCGTGGAACAAAGAAAGATGGGGTAGCAGCCCTCACGGAAGCTGAACCCATGGCCGTGGAGCCCCCAACACTACCCTCAGTGGGATCCGGATGTTCATAATCATATGTTTCTGAAGTCCTAGCCACTCCACCTGCAACAAGTTCAGCTCTATTTGCAGCTGACTCTTCCCTTTTTCTATCCTTTGAGTGAATTGCATCATGGGCCATTCTCATAATCTCGGGGGTAACTGCACTACACAGCCCCACATCATGGCCAGAGAGTTTTTCCAAATGGTACTTCAACCTGCTAATGCCTCCTGTCATATGTTGTCCACACAATTTGCAATTCAATCGTTGTCGGTTTGTTCCATCTTCAGGGTCAGCATATTGCCAAAATGGGTCCAATGCCTTTGGCATTTTTGCAATGGAAATGTATAGCCTCAAAAGTCAAACCTGTGGCTGCAAAAAAAACAAAAAAAAGACATTAAACCCAAAGATTCTCAGCAAGAATGCCCTCCAATCCTAAAGATTCTGCCATCTTCCACCTTTACTTACTGCCACAATTGGATATAGGCTTGGCCCTAGTATATTATACTGTGTATATACTAATATAGTATATAGTATATAGTATATAGTATATATAGTATATAATATATATACTTAATACTTAAGTCTTATACTATACAGTATATAGTATATACTGTATATAGTATAACTATATACAGTATATACTATATATTGTATAGTATATAATATATATAGTATATACTATATATAATATATATAGTATATATCAAGCTTGACAAACTCGCCGAAAAATCGGCAAAAATCGGAAAAGTCGTGCTTTTTTCCCCTGGCCGATTTTTCGCCAAGGAAAAAGCGCGATTTTTTAAAAACTCGTGAAGGCGCGATTTTTTCGGGAAAAAGACGTTTTTTTAGAAAAACTCGCAGGTCGATGGAAAAAATCGCCCAGGTAGGCAATCCGTGGCCTAGTAAAGGAAAAAAGTGGTTTTTTTTTGTCATTTGGCAAATGAGCTTGTTGGAAGTGGAGGA
>LPNX010093785.1:0-48036 GCA_001517045.1 Pseudotsuga menziesii | reverse complement strand
CCCCCCCTCCCCCAAATTTCTTGCGTTTCTTGCATTCCGGGGACTTTGGAACTCCTCAGAAACGTCACCAATTCATCGGGTACTCCGTTGGGGACTTATGAGCCATACCCTAAATGTACCCATCAAAATCAGGCACTTTGCAGGAACATTCCTCAACCAATAGGGGACTCCTGGATGTCCTTCGACCTGCACAATTAAAATTATTATTTTTTTAATTAAAAACCTAACCTAACCCTCCCCTTATACCTCTAACCCGCAGCTTATGCTCAAAGTTTGTGTTCATGGGTCAACACAAGCTCACACTCACAAAGAGTCTACCTCGTCTCAGCCACAACATGTTGCACAACATAGGTATTTTGTATTTGATATCTTACATTTTATTTTTTAATTTTTTTGGGTAAAAATATCAACACATGCTATTATAGTTTTATAAAAATATAATTTGGTATTTACAAATGTCAAATTACAAATATAAATTTATTTGTTATTTAAATTTTGAAATGATTCATCATTCATGTATACAATGTTGTAAATCTTTAAATTTTTGTTACTGTTTTAGCTTTGAAGTTTTAAGTTATTGTTTAATAGTTAACTTTAAAGTTAGAACTATTTAAAGTTTTCAGTTTTAGATCTTAGGCATGTGTCTTGAGTCTTTACTATTTTGTTTTGACAATGGACAATGATCATTGGACAATACGTTATATTTCCTTTTGTAATTTGAATTTTATAATTAGTTCTACTTTTTATTTCAATATATATATATAATTGTCGTCCCCAACCTGCCGTCCCCTGAACCGGAAACTTGTCCCCTCTTCCCCCACTATCCCCTCATCCCCGAGGCCAGTGCAACATAGGAAATTCCTCATGAGCATGAAATAACATGAACCATGAACATTAACCATAAGGCATTAGAGGTCGTCAACATCATACATTCATTGATCCATGGAGAAAAACAAACTCATGAGAAAGATAAAGTCCGGAAATAATCTATTCACTTAATTAATGATTGTGTGACTTATGAATTGTGATTAATCATCCACCAAATGAAGACCTCTAGAATTCTCACAAGAATTACTTAACTAATTTAAAACAAACAATTTAACCACCATCACCTAAGTAAACTTCAAATGCTTTTGTTGTGATGCATCATTAAATATAACCACAGATTGCAGAAAATTTTAGAATTCAGAATTATACCCACTTAGTCAATCCCAAGAATGATTTAAATGAAATGGATATTTAACTAAGCACAAATTATTCTATAATTTATTATTTCACTGTTTAGTCAATTTGCAGTGTCAAATCAACATTTACTAAACTTGGGACACTAGTTTAACTTGCTGTTCATGAATTATTAGATAGGACAATGAACCCATAAAATTTCCAGCACTTCAAAATATTACTTAGATCAACAATTAAGTGTGTTTGAGATTGATAGAACATATTTTAACCAGTAAGCAATTTCCAGAATTAAAGTGGTTGCTGTACTAAAACATTTCCAGCCTGCAAAACAACAAAAAAAACTCAAATTTCCAGATTTCTACCCAGACTTTTATTGCAGAAATATTTTTAACCTAGAAATCTGAATTTATGTGCAAGATATGGCCCTAAAACTGGTTGAAAAATTATTTTATTTGCTGTTTATAATTTTTGGACATAAAATATCAGCAATTTCAGCCATAAAAACTACTGGAAAATAACAAAAATGTAAGAAATTAGTGTCCAGAAATTTCCAGTAGTAAAATCTAGCTTAACATCCTAAAAAATGATAAACAATGATGTAATTTTAGGGCTGATTTTTTCAGAAATAAAATGCAAAAAAAGAATTTAGAAACAGAAAACAAAACTATGCTAATTTAAACCAAAGAAAATTCACTAAACTAATCCAGAAATTTCAGAAAATATTTTTTTGGATTTTAGGGTTGGATCTATACTAATCTACTCTAGAATGATGAAGCTGGTACGTTGCCAGTGTCATTCCACAGACTTCTCCCCTATTTCCGTTGTTTTTGGATGGAGGACGGTATTAACCGCCAGCCACAATAATGGCTGGTAACCCCACAGGACTCCATGTGAATCGATCCAGTATCCAGCGACCTCCCTGGGCATTATGCCTTAGCAGAAATGGTCGAACCAACTGAACTATCCCGTGGGGCTTAGGGAAAGCGAAGTTAAAAAGAAGGATATATATATATATATATATATCCTTAAAAGATCTATATACAAATGATCAAAAACCTATTTGAGAAGTGTAGTAAAGAAGTGAAAGTTAATTTATGTCCACTATTGACCAAAATAGGTTGATCAGACATGAACATAGTAGTAATACATAGCTGCGGATAAAAGTGGGGTTAAACCCAGAATGGGTAACTCTTGACAATGGCATGAAGTACTACCCAATAGATGAAAACAAAGAGCAAGCAATGCCACAACAAAGAGAGACGAGCAACCAAACTATGGTACAATCATGATTACACCAGAGTAAGGATTATGCGATTGATACTTGCATGCAATGTTGAAGGTTCTTTGGTTCATACCGAAAAGTTTAGGGGCACAGTCATTTTTAATAACTCTGGTTATAAAAGTAATATGACAAGTGCACTTGACCGACAACAAAAGAATAAATTCACTTCACAGGTACACTTTGTCCTTCATTAAAAACTATTGGAAAGCTTCAACCAGTGTTACAAATATCATGCTGGCGATTATATTGCCGAGGGTCCAAAAAGAAATTATCGGATTTATCGACAAAAATGTCGGCAAACATCAGCAATATATCGACAATTAAAAAAAATACAAAAATATTCATTTTTTTTCATTTTTCTAAACATCTAAAGCAACAAGAACATCAAATAAACACATTGCTACATGAATATGGAAAAAAAACTGATATATAAGATGTATAAGACGTCTAGTGATACATCACACATAAAAAATGAATCGTGTCTTGGATCTTGAGTCCCCGACTCTTGAATTACCAAAAAAATACAATCAATGTATTATGTATCTCATATGCAATGAAATCAACTAAATAAAGTAAACTATAGATTCCCTCTACCCCTTTTATGGGAAAAGGTAATTGCTCTAGCAATGGCTCTTCCTCTAGAGCTAGAAAGCCCATGCGCTCGTGGGGGTTGTCGTGGACTATGTCGTCCTCTAGAGGTGCTTGGAAATTGATGTTCTCTAGAAGAACTAGAAGAATGATGAGGTATTGGACCCTCATCAAGTCCTCTACCATTGCCCATATATCTAGCTCCCTCTGACTGAGACTGTGGCTGTGAAACAAAAACTGGTGGCTGTGCAACTGGTGGTTGTCCAACTGTTGGCCATGCAACTGGTTGGTGGCTATGCAACTGGTGGCTCCGGTGGTTGCACAATCTCAAACGAGTCTAACCACTCAATTGGTGGCTCCAGTGGTTGCACAATCTCAAACGAGTCTAACCACTCATCGTCTCGTCTCACTCTCCATGTCTTGTGTATCATCCTCTAACCAATCAGGGGCTGCCTCCATAATAGGTTCCTCAATCTCCACTCTTCATGCAACAATGGTGTTAATGGCATCCAATGAAATGGCCTCCACCTCAGGTTTTTTCTCAAGCTGCTTCACCCACAACCTGATATTGTAAGAGAGGTACACTAGATCATTCAGGCGTTGGGTATCCAACCTGTATGATGACCATAAATTTATCCAATTAGAATTTAGAATACATAAATTACCCATGGGACATAAATTACAGTTATAATGAATTTAGAATTTAATTTCAAATTCTCAAACCTGTTGCACTTCTTGGTGTGTATATTTTCAAATACACTCCAGTGGCACTCACAACTAGAAGAACTACATGTTTGGCTAACTATTCGAACAACAAGCTTTTGGAGATGGGGTACTCATCTACCATAGGTTTCCCACCAGGTATCTACAATGAATTGGAGAAACATAAGAGAAAACATTGAAAATTTGAAATTTAAATTAAAGAAAGTAATGAAATTAAATTTTGAAACAAGGTGAAACTTACTTGGCATTATGTTCTTCTTGTCATTAATAGCCATATCAAAGCGAAATGTTCCCATGGCCCTCCTACAGATTTCCAACTCTTTGGAAATCTCTAAACAATTAGCTGTAGTTGGCACCATCCTCTTGACACACTCCAAGAACCCATCCATTACCTCTGCATCAAAGTTGAAGCCACAGGGTAAGAGAATGCAGGGTTGAGGAATAGGAGAATGCAAGGTTGAGGAATAGGCCTGCAGCATGAATGGGGCGATGAAGTGTTTTATTCCATCGTTGATCAATCACCTCCCATATCAATTGTTGTTTCGCTTGCCCCTCATCCCCCTTGTCCTCATAGTAGGCATGAATGGCCTCTTTGGCCCTATCCATGGCCTCATACAAGTATCCCATTGCGGGCTTGTCTCCATCAACCAAGCGTAGAACCCTTACCAAAGGTTCACATATAATACACACCTCCTTCACCCCATCCCAGAAGCTCTCCTGGTATGACACTAGCCTGAATATGTCATGTCCCTCTGGTTTAGTGCTAATTGATAAAGCACGCCACTCAACTGAAAGGAACATAGAAAGGAACATAGTCTGCAAGTCCAACATAGAAGTAAGGAGATACTGAAGAGAGATGAAACAAGTGGCAAAGCGGGTGATGGCAGGACGAACCAACTCCCTATCATGAGTGAACTTCCTCATCAAGCTAAGCACAAAAGCATGATTGTATATAAATTTGGTGATGCTTGTTGTCCGCCGATTGCACACCAGCATCAGAAATCTTCTGAAAGCTGTCTCTTCACTTGAGAAAGTGGGAGAGGTGTGGCCTTGGGGGCAAGCACAGAGCCAGGTACTGTCACCTAATCCTAGCTCCTCCGTTTAGGCTAACTCCTGACGAAGCCAAGGGGGGTCGTCCCTAACAAAGAGTTTACTATGGCTCAATGAGTTTAAGTGTTTTTGATGTTATGATGCGGATGGGTGTTTTTTAGGAGTTTTTGAATGATTACAACTTTATAATAAAATGAGCAATCCACGTTGCGATTACAAAACACAAGATTTGAGACGAACAATACAAAGATGACTTGGAAATTAAAAGCATCCATAGATAGATAATGATTTAAGCAAACATTAGGGACAAATGGTCCAGATCAAGGTGATGCATGGAAGTGTAAGACCAATGTCAAAATGGATTCAAAAAGTGCTTGTGAATGCGGGAATACAAGTCTCAATAGTAATGTTTGTGGGATTGTTTTGCAATTGTTCTTGGTTTATTTTATTATAAATTTTAAAGATGATCTTGCTTAACGTGTCTGGGAAACCTAACCAGAAATACTTTCAGTGGCTCCGTTCGAAGACATGACGAACCTGTCTAGAATCACAAGCTAGGTGTTCAGAGAATTTAACCAGCGAGTGTCCAGATTGGGTTGCACGATGCCCACACTTGGAATTTGCCCACTACTTGAGTATTTATCGAGATAACGTCGGTGCGTTGGTTATGGGGTGAAAGTTTTATTACGTTATCACTTGCAAGATTAACAGTCCAATGCCGTTTCTAGGTACTCCGATTTTTTAGGTCGGTCAGAGCATACTCCGGCAAGGAAACAACGAGATAAATTAATTAGAGGGGGGTGTGAGTTGCAAATTTTAAGTTAGGAGCACACAGTTCAACTCTTCGACAACGAGCGCTCTTGACTTCGTCTTATGACGGAAGTTCAAGAGACTTTAACGATTCTATATGCCTAATGCATGGAAAATGCAAATCTAACTATGCTCTCCAACAGAGAGTGCTCTTGACTTGGGCTATGGAAAGTTCAAGAGACTTTGGTTTAATTGATTAACTTGCAAACAATAGAATGCATGAAAATAAAAGAAAGACAGTTAAACAAACTCTTCGACAGAGAGCACTCTTGATCCACCTTACGGTGAGATTCAAGAGATTTTGGTTCTTTTTAAGATTAACAATTATAGAGAAAGATACACAACAATGCAAGTAATAAAATCTAATCTCGCAATTAATAGTTATACTTAATGAACAACTAGCAATTAGTGGAAATGAAAACTAAGTCTAATAAAGAGAACTAAGCTAAGTGCTTTAAGTTAAAAGTTAAAGCTACACTAAGTAAAAATGAAAAGGAACACAAGACACACTTCCCCCAAATAGGGGACGTAGAAAAGATGGGAGGCTTGCTCCCACTAGCCTTTTTATTAATAATTTACAATGCTTGGGGATTTTAACTCTTGAAGAGAACTTAAAAAAAATTAAAAGGGTGAAGAAGCCCTAGTGGCTTGTACAAAAAAAAAAGGATGTGGTTTGTCTTCTTGTTGGGAACTTTTTCTTCAATATTTCCAAGTCTTTAGACTTGTCTTTGGTTGACCTCTTCTTCAGTATCTACTCAAAACGAACAATGACTCAAGCACCCATTATTCGTTAATAAAATCAAAGTAAATCTAGATGCAAACAAAAATGAATTTATTCCAAGTGCAAAAACTACATTTTTAAAATGTAAATTTTTTATTTTTTCTGAAGCAAAACTAGATACAAAACTTTTACAAGCAAAGTGGGAAAGATGAAGAGGGTAAAATGGGGCAAAAAGAAAGCAAAAAAGAGCACTGAAATAAGTGAGGAAAAGAGGGAAAAGGGGAAAGCGAACAACAGTAAAGAAGGCTGCAAAAAAAAAGAGAGAGAGAGCTAAGAGGGCAGCGAAAGAGGGCTGCAAAAAAGAGAGAGAGACAGGGAAAAAAGAGGGCAGCGAAAGAGAGATAAGAGGAGGTAAGAGGCCAAAAACAAAGGGAAGAGGTTTAGGGCTTCCAAGGTAGCAAGTAACCGAGTTTTAAGATGTAGTTTTGAGTGATGGATTTTCGAACTAGTGCCTCTTGCCAAACTTTTTTAGGCTTGAGATCGACTTTAGGAGGCTCTGAAATGTACACAATGTCAGAAAAATAGGTCTTTTGAAGAGATGAGAGAAGCAACCGAGCTCAAACTTCTCTTTAAACCTGGGAGATCTGCACAAGAAACCACTTACAAACACATCCTGATCAAATATTGTATGCAAAGCAAAATGGGATTAGAAGAGTATAAGTATTTCCAACTACAGTCTACTCCTTCAAAATCACATAAAACCCAACATAAATGGACAAATTGAACTCAAATGCCCACCCTATGGACTTAATAAAGCCTTCTAAGCTAACAATTTGATCAAAATAGTGAAATATAAGTAATAAACAAGAACAAAATCACCTTGATACAGATGAAGCACTTCCCATGACAAGAATCAACACACCATATGGACCTCCAAAGTCACTTTATTTCCAGTAGCAAAAGCTATAACACAATTACAAATTTGGTAGAGTAAGTTTGCCCAAAAAAAATCCATGTTGAATGAGGATCCAAGCACCTCTATTTATACATAAACCAAGCCCCAGGGGGGGGCATTTATGAACTGAAGAACAACTCAGAATGTAACCGAGTTTGAAGTGCAGCTGAACTGATAATAAGCTGCCAACACACCCAATCAACCTCACCAACTCCAAATCGGTGTTTCCTTCTCCCCTCACGCGAATGTACGATAGCCTGGAATCAGCGTGATTGATTTGATGAATGGTAACACGTGAAGTTTATGGAGGTGGCGCATCTTCAAACTATAGTTACCTGCCACCTCTCCAAAACGCATCCACACCCATGCTTTAGACTATAGTTCGTCCCCTTAATTTTAGGAGAGATCATCTTCACGCATATGTGGTGAAGTCAAACCATCCAACGCAAGGGCCCACGTGATGTGAGCTCCACCAAACTTGAATATTATATGGTATAGGATACGATGATGCCGTCAATATTCACTAACACAAAGGTGTGGGCTCCCTTGAGTTTTGGACAAATCGCATGGAACTAAGCGTGAGTATAAACCATGGTACGGCTACCTTTGCCTTTGACGTTACCCTCTTAATTAAACAATTCACATGCTCTGGAATTATATGCCATGGTTATATATTTTATGGTTTTAAAAAAAAATATAATTATTAAGTGGTGAGATGGCTCCACACTTAATACCACCCATCACAATATACTCCACATAAGCGTGAGTCCATCCTCACGCCATTCTCCATTTGAATTAATTTGAAACCATGCATTAAACCAAAGTTTGGGTCATATCATATGTTGAAGTGGTTACATGGCATGCGGGACCCACCTCCATGTCACCATTTACCAATAAAATATTTGATTTTGACTTTTTAAAATATTTTGACTAAGTGCATTATGTCCACTTTTAGCATTAAAATGCTATTTTGAAGCTCCTTTAGCCAAATACTGCCTTACGGGGTGCTTTGACTAACCGAGTGATGGTGAAAGTGACCCCTGGGGTGAAGACGCTACTCCGGGATTGAAAATGAGCCCAACCATGCTGAAAACGGGCTCCGGATCACACATTTATTACATTTTGAAAATTTCCATTTAAACCATTAAAAAATGGCTTAAAAAACGGAAAAAAAAATATTTTTCTCGAAATCCAATGAAACTCTAGGGGGACCTAGTATATGTTCATATGACTCAAGCGGAATGCCTAGCATGACAAAAAACACTGACATGAAGGCTCTAATAATCTTCTAAGGCCGAAACACCAAGACAACTACCCCAACTTTGGAGGAGCAAGTGAAAAACTCAGAAATTATTGGTCGTTTGTTCAACATCCAATAATAACCAAGGGAAAAAACACTCTGGGCTAGTCGGCTTGATGCCCAAGTCCGGGAAGCCGAGCCTTTTATAAAAATTTAAATGCTAGGACATTTTTTACATTTTCCCGAAAGGGGGTATGAACACGCATTTTACAAAGAAAAAAAAGTTTAGCCAAAAACTGGCTAACTTTGGAACACACTGAACTTCTAAACTCTGGAGATGAGCATTCATCATGCTCGATAACTGGCGGCTCAATAGGAAGTTCAACTATTGTACAAAATAGTTGGTAACATCTGGCTCCAACTGTGGGACGGGTGCTCGATCTAATCTCTTATGCAAGGAGAGCATACGAGAACACCAGAATCTCTGGTTTCCATATCCTGTAAGAACATCTCAACTTGACAAGAAAAACCTTAGTAGCACAAGTTTTATGAAAAATGGTCAATGATCCAAAAGTTGCTTTATTCAAAGAAATGACAAGACTTTATTGAAAAAATTATTTATTCCCAAGTACATAAAGAAAAATGATAAGATAAACGCTTGCTTTAAGGAGCCTATTTTCCTACTCTAAGCATGATACAAAAAAGGTTAGGTGTAATCATAAATCCAGTGTAGCCACCTAAACATTCTATTAATATAAAAAGGTTTTGCCTTGTCTTCGGTTACCAGCCAAAGTAAGGACACAATTTCCAGAAAATGCAAACCTGCATGATGATCCAGAATGGGCAGGCTAGATGGGGAATCATAGGCATGAATAATGTCGTCAAACTTCTCCCCAAACTGGTAGATGCTCGCGCAAGCTGCTTCTATCCATGACTGGATAGCGCTGATATACACATCGGGATAATGCGACAGGTTGACTACTCCGTCATGCTGATCATCAAGGCTTATCAAATAATAACTCGTTGTATAAGACCCAAGCTGCTCCAAAACATAAGGAACATCTATATGTGAAGACGATGGCTGAGAAAAAACTTCAACTAGCTGTATCCCATCTGATTCGTCACTGCACTGCTTTTTCAAATCCTTATTACCGATACTCAGATACAATTCTGACTGATCATATCAAAACTCTGACTGCTCTTCCTTACAACTTTCATAAGTCTCAGAATAACAACTCCCCTTGCTGGACATATCATAGATGAGATTCTCAAAAATATTTTCAAAGGTATGATAGGTTGGATTTTCAATAAAAGTCCAATAGTCATCATCGCCATCTATGTCGGATATGAGACTCGCCTCATCACTGGTATCAAGTCCCTGACTACATTCCTCATTCTGCTCGAAACAATCTTCTTCAAAAAGCTGGGTTTCAAAGATATCACCAGGGACCCAACTTTCCAAATATTTGTCATCAGGTGGAAAGCACGGAGGATTCCCATCACACAAAACTTCTAAGACTGGATTTTCAATTAAAGTCTCATAGTTATCATCCATCTTAGATATAAGGGATTCCTCCTCACTTGTATCACATCCCTGGCTATATCCCTCCTCATGATCATAGTCATCTTCTTCAGAAAAAAGGTCACAAGGTAGTAAACCTTCCAAATTATCATCATTATGTTCATTTGTAGGATTAGTACCAAAGTTTTTAGTGAGGTTATCCAACTGTTGACTATAATCTTCGACTTGACCCCAGGTTTCTATGGTGTCAGGATGGAGCTGTCCAACTGCGTTAATGTACTCAGGCTCTTTTCAATATTGTTTTGCCTTTCTCCAACTTTCTTCGGAAAGATTATGTATGTCACTTACATAGTTTATATACTCAAGCCCGCTTGATGATGCTTTAGGGCCATAACGCTCTCGAAAACCATGCTCCTGAACATAGCATGCATAATAGCAAGAAGATTCTTCATCAAGGTCTTCACACGCCCTACAAAATGGCGTGCATGTTTCAACCATGTCAGCAGACTCTAGCTGATGAGGAGGCCTCTGTTCATGGTTGGGTGCCTTTCTTTGCCAATTTACTTTTGGAGGAAATGTTCTTGGGACAGGTTGTGATTGTGCTCTTTCCATACTAATGACCTTATTTTGCATCTCTTTCATTTGAGCTAGATGTTTATCTTCCATTCTTCGAAGTCTTTTCTTTATTTCCATCATTTGTTTTCTGTAGGAATCCTCTTCTTCATGCTCATTTGACTTTCACAGAGTCGAGGACTTTGAATAACCAGGAAGGTTGGATTCACCTGAAGACTACATATTTCTGTCTATTTTGACTGCCATTTCTTGTGCGTTTAGAAGAACAGTGGGTTCTTTATCCTTGATCTAATATTGCATCTTCCCACTAAGTGCTCCAATGTAATAAAGCAAGATAGATGGTGGAGGTGGTTTGTAAATGGCAGGAATGTCATTGGATAGTTCTGTGAATCTTTGGTTGAACTCATCCATAGTCTCATTCTCCTTCTTCTTTATGTTTGTTAAAGAAGCCAGTTGATGCCTTGGTTCCTTCTTTTCACCAAACCTATTAGTGAAGGTGGTCTTGAAAGCTTCAAGTGTAGCAAAGGAATTGTTTGGTAAATTGTTATACCAGTCGCCGGCTTTTTCATCCAAAGATAGAGCAAATAACTTCATGTAGACATCATCATGTTGACTTACAGGATCACTGACATAGGCATTGATGCATTTAGAAAAGTTTTTGAGGTGCATGGCGGAAGTTGTGGCATCAGTGCCGGTGTACATCGGGAGCTTCTCGACAGCTTTGTCTGGAAAACGATGGGGTTGACCTGCTATTTGAGAAAAGTCGAGTTGAGTAAAATACTCATCCATTATGATGGAAACACTAGTGTTAATGTTTTATTGAGAATTAGTTTCTAGAAATAAACTATGGATGTCTGGTAAAGACTGAGATCTAAGATCTTCAAGGATCCTACGAGAAGCAAGTTTATTTAGCCTCCTCCTATAAACCTTTTCAGGCTCAGGGATAAACCTAAGTAAACCTTTAGAGTTTCTTTTGGTTGAATACCTTGGTAAAATTAAAGACGGTGGAGTCGCTAGATGGATTTCAAGTCTAAGATCAGCGAGGTGATTAAACTAAAAATCTATCAAAAAAGGTAAAAACTAGAAAAAACTAAGGTCGTCCAGGAACAAAAAATTTGTCCCCGACAACGGTGCCAAAAGATGTTGTCCACCGATTGCACACCAGCAGCAGAAATCTTCTGAAAGTTGTCTCCTCACTTGAGAAAGTGGGAGAGGTGTGGCCTTGGGGGCAAGCACAGAGCCAGGTTTTGTCACCTACTCCTAGCTCCTCCGTTTAGGTTAACTCCTAACGAAGCCAAGGGGGGTCGTCCCTAACAAAGAGTTTACTATGGCTCAATGTGTTTAAGTGTTTTTAATGTTATGATGCGGATGGGTGTTTTTTAGGAGTTTTTGAATGATTACAACTTTAAAAAGCAAATCACTTCACAGTGCTCATATCCTTATTCTACAAAGCACTTCACAGTGCTCATATCCTTCTTCTGCCCATCCTGCTGCTGCTTGGCCCCACCCTTTTTTTTTTCTCTTCCCCTTCGCTGTCAATGCCACATCCTCCTCATCCCCTCTACTAGTAGAGCCACTGCACTGCAAGAAACCCCTCCGAGTCTCCTCCTGAACAAAGTCATCACATACTCTGTTCCAAGATGGTAAGTTCTCTTTGGCCACCAACCCCTGAACAAACACAGCCCATGGTGTAGTCACCCCATTCAGGGCTGTCCACACTAACTCAGAAGCATCAATGGCCACTCCAACAGCTGCAAGCTCATCTCTCACCTAAGAGATCCTAGTAAGATAAGTCATACATGCCTCTCCTTTGACCATCTTGACGTTCTTCAGCTTCTCTCTAAGTACCATCTTCCTGTTTTCATTAGTACTAGCCAACAAGCCGATCAAAGTAGTCCACATTTCATGCGCATGATCCTTCGTTGAAATGTGAGGAATAACATGGTCTTTAACAGCATCTAAGATTATCCTCATGGCTTTAATATCCTTCTTATTAAAGGCTGCAAGTAATACTGCATTAGTAGAAGGAGGAATAGTAATGGGATTTGCTGTAGTGTTTCTAACTACTTCCTCCCACAACTCATTCACCCTTAGCACAAGTAAAATCTGGGCTTTCCATGAGACAAAGTTCGCTGCCCCATCCAACCTATCCTCAGTTCTCAACCCCACGGAAGTCATTTTCTCAAAGAACAAGTTTTAGCAAAATGTACTACTGTCACAAAGGTTTTTCTAAATTCTGGAAATCACTATTTCACTGCTAAAATTTAATTTTCTGCCACAACCTGCTCTGATACCATGTAGATTTTTCACTAGTTTTCAGCCAACGGTTTCAAGTAAAATTTATCACTGTTTATGACATTCTCAGAAAAATAAAGTGCTAGAAATAAACAAAAATTTTCAGACTTAAAACACTGCTGTAAACAATCTTTTCAGTGACAGGAAATAAAAATCAACACGCCATTTAATCACACAGAACATTAGGATTTTTTGGCCAATGGCCTTGGAAAAATCCACTAGGGGAAAACCAGTCAGAGAGAGTATTTTTATTTTTCAGGAGAAGTTTATCATTTACAGCAATACACAGAAAATATCAAACCAACATATCTCAACTCGGAAGATAAATTTTTGTCTCGATTTGCGTGTCGAGCAACAAAAATCAAACTCTGATTTTTTTTTTCGTTTTTTGCCTCGATTTTCGTGCCACTGTACGGACGAACTGTACTGACAATACATACCTCGAAATTTGTGCCCCTAATTTTTTTTCTTGAAAATCGTGCCCAGAAATTTGCCTCGAAAATCGTGTTTGCTGCCTCGAAAACCGTACCGTACGGATTGTACGAACCAGCAATAAATGCTGCTGTCTTCTACTCGATTTTCGTGCCCTCTTTGCTGCTGCCCTTTCCCTCGATTTGCGGGCTGCAAAATTTTTCCTCTTGCTCGGGAAAAATGGAAACTTTCTCTCTTCTCTCTCTTAGCTCTCTCTTCTCACTTCAATCTGCAAAAGCGAGGCAAAATACCTTTCCCATGCCTTTTTGAGAAAACCCTAGGGTGAGTCTAATCTAACGGTGGAGATTAGATTAGATCAAGGGCTGAAATTAAATGCTCATATTTTATTTCTAAAATATTAATTTCATTCACCCACTTAAATTTATCAAAAAGTGACTTTAATGCTCTAAAGTCAAATTAAATGCTTTTACTTAAGTCATTTAATCCAAGGGTCACTTTATGTTCCCTCTCTAAGTGAAATTAAATGCTTTTACTTAAGTCATTTAATGCAAGGGTCACTTTATGTCCCCTCTCTAAGTGATTAAGGCAAAAGTCACTAGGGGAACACTTCCCTAGGTACAAAACTAACAAAACTCATCCAATAACTGACATAGTAATGTTGCATCTTTGACATGTGCAGATGCATCCACAGATTTTATAAACATTATGCTTCTAGGACAATGAACCAAGAAGTTTAGAAAGGTCCTACCCTTCGTATCACTCCAACCATCTGACATCACGGTGCATCCTGTGGCATCCCATGAACCTCGAAGCTCCTCCAACCTAGAAGTGCAATTGACCTTTTCATCATCAAGGATGGGCCCTCTCAACTCATAAGTGGGGGGCTTATACCTCGACCCAACAATAGCAACAAGTTCAAACATAGGCACGTAGAATGGGTTCCTCGCAAAGTAGAATGGAATATCACTTCACAAAAGGCATCGACCCACAAGTTTATCTGCTTCCTTTTTCTCTTTTATCTTGTACATTGACTTGATACCAGGTTGTCCACTAGGACCAGATCTCGACAAAAAGTTAGAAATAGAATGTGTTGTTGAAGGCATGGCGGAAGATGGGGATAAGGTCTCACTCCCCACTCCCCCTAAAGTGTGTCCATCTGCCCTGGATCCTAATGCCGCTCTCATTCCAAGCTAAGTCACACGGTTCGGGTTCGGGTTTGGGTTCGGCGAGCATTAGGTTCGGTTTGGGTTCAAATTTTTCGATGAGGTTCGGATGAGGTTCGACATTAGGTTCGAATATATATATACTTGTTGTTTATGACAAGTCTGCGCACAAGTTTAAACTTTATGCATCTAAGAGCATGTTTCTGCTATTTCAAATTATGGAGAAATAACAGAAAGGCAATAACCCAATGCGATGGGGCGAGCCTCGCAGTAAGGCGAACATAATCTGCAATGCCTACGATCAGCCCCGACGGCGCAACGTTGTTTCCGTTCCACTGCCAGACGTGGGTCATCTCGTGGTACAGAACGCCGGTGATCTCATTCTTTACATCTCCTTGGTAGTTGGCAACGTATTGTGACAAAGTAATAAAAATGATTTATTTTATAAAAAAGCAAAGTTAATAAAATTTTAAATTTTCATAATATATTCACGCCAACATGATTTGTTTTGTTTGGGTGAAGTCCGTCAAAGACGCGACATGTTTTCTTCGGGGCCTACATTTTTGTCAGGTCTCTTAAACCATAATATCTCACTTTTATCGATAGTCTAAAGACATGCCACTGCCACATTTTCTTCGTCGCTGCCGGGCGGGTCGGGTCTACCTAAAACACAAAGAAAATTACGAAGTGGGATGCAAGTGGGATGGCGTTTCCGCGTGCAACTCTACAACGCGGAATGTTGACCCCATTGCAATGACTATATTTTTCTCTATATAAGCCTTCTCTCCTCCATCCCTTCTAAATCATTCTTCTCTCAAATTCTATTCACTCACGATTTCATTTGGCTGAGTGTTGTTCTCGCTGAATATGGCAACTGCTACCTTTGCTGCTCTCCTTCTTCTTGTAGCAATGGCCGCACAAGGCATCCACGTGGTGACCAACTCCGTGCCGGATAGCGACGACGGGAAGAGATTCGATAGCGAGTAGGGAGAGCCAACGCCCAACAGATAATGGACGCCGCCTCCCAATTCATCTGGCAGACCTTCGCCGAGGAATCGATCGCTGACAAAAAAGATGTGCAGACGGTAACTCTGTTTGTGGATCGAAACTGCGCGATGCCAGGGTACCCCCTTTTTTTTTTTAATTAAAAATTCGAAAATCGTTTAGGTTTGCCATTAGGTTCGGGTTCGCTTTGATTAGGTTCGCCATTAGGTTCGCCGAACCTAAACGAACCTTAAATTTTTTTTTAGGTTTTTTTTTTAGGTTCGCCGAACCTCGAACCTCAAGGATTAGGTTCGGCGAACCCTGTGACTTAGATTCCAAGTTCTTGCCTTAAAGCTTCCCTTTCATCTTTCCTCTTGCCAATACCTTCATTTGCAAGTTTGGCCCTATGAACTATTCCAGGAGTGGAGTTTTTGCAAATATCCACCTCATGCCTTGTAAGTTGTGCGAGGTGGTATTTGAGTCTACTTATCTCCTCATCATCTCCTTCCCACACAAATTGCATCTAAGCTTTTGTCGATTATGTGGATCAACAGGTTGTGCATACTCTCAGAATGGATCCAAAATCTTTGGCATGTTTGTAACTTTGTAATATGGAAAGTAGTTTACGACTTCTAACATGTAACACATTTTTTTTTAGCACTTTTTATAATTCATTGCAAAAAAATGTATTCAAATTTTAGACAAATAGGGAAAATTAATTTACATTTCTAAAATTAAACTTAAATTACCAATTTAAAATGTTTGTGATGAAGTTTGAACTTGAAGTATGTCCTTACATGCAAGACAACATGGAAGATCGATCCTACAAAGGAGAGATCAATACTATTTTATCTTAAGGGGGCATTATATCAATCCTCAATCTCCTGAACTGGAGAATATGAGTCATAGTCAGTCCACACGACAATGATACTTTTTATTTGACATCCTTTAATAATTAATTCAGTACCTTAATGCACAAACTGTGCTTTGTCTATTAAAAAAAACAAAAAACAAATTTAGCTCTCTAGATAATTTGGTGTTGTGTAAATTTTAAAATATGATAATGAAGCAAATCAAGTCATGCTGCACTTGGCACTTGAAGGCTATGAATGTTGTCACATATTATTTAGTGTTATGATTCTAAATGTGTGATTGTGTTTTCCCCTTGAAGGGCACACCATTCAGTCACCATTGAAGGAGAGGGCACACTAATAAGGTACCGGTCTGAACAGTTTGAAGTTTGAATGTTACCATTGAAGGAGAGATCGCAGCTTGAGGACTTTAAAGTTTTAAACTTTAAAACGTAGGCCCAGAGGTTTAATGCAGAAATAATATGAATAAATACTAATAAACCTTGAAGAAATATTAATAAATGCAGGGGGTTTCCATTTAATGCACATACCTTGAGGGTCAAGGCTTGGATGGTGGACTGACGTTCTCCTCCTGGTAGCGTTCACTTCCACGGGTGACAGACCACGGTTTTCCTCCTCCACACTATACAGACCATGGGTGACAGACCATTGCTCAATGTTGATTTTTGTACCTAGGAAAGTGTTCCCCTAGTGATTTTTTGCCTAAGTCATTAAAAGGGGAAAATTAAAGTGATCCTTGCAATTAATAACTTGAGATGAGTTTTAATTTTCACTTTAGAGAATAAAGTGACTTTTTGATAAATTTAAGTGAGGCGAGTGAAATTAATTTTGGAGAGAATTAAAAGTTCATTTAATCTCATCCATCCATCTAATTTTTTTTGGGCCCTTGGATTAGATGTCTATTCAACTTCCTCATTTAGACACCAAAAAGGCAAGGGAAAGCATTAGAGTCTCATTCTGTTTTTCATGAGAGTTGGAGAACACAGAAGGAGAAAAAATTGCAGGCTGAGAGAGAAGAGCAGGGGGCACGTTTTCTCAAGACCGTACAGCAGCAGAAATTACATTTTTGTACAACACATTTCTCGAGGAAAATTTTGGGCATGTTTTTTGAGGCAGTTTTTTTGGTCATGATTTTCGAGAGATTTTATTTATTTGTTTTTGTTTTGGGCACGGAATTCCGTACAGTCCATACTGTGGGTATGGAAATCGAGGCAGTCCGTACAGTCCATACTGTACAACAGTGGCCATGAAAATCGAGGGAGTGCATACAATGAGTTTGGCACAGTTTTCGAGGCAGCTAATTGGCAGCGATTTTGACTGTAAAATTTCTGAATTCAGTCAATTTGCTGAGCACTGTGGTTGAGATAAGTTTATCTCTGTTTTTACTGTACTTTGATTTTATTGCAGAAAATCAAATTCTCTCTCTCTCTAGAACTGGTTTTCCTTGGAGGTTGGGGTTTTGCTTGGGTAATTTGACCAAAAATTTCTGAGTCTGATTTTTTATGTATGACTGTGTTTTTTAATTGCTGCTCATTAAAAGTAGTAAAATTTTTCATGTGTTTCAGTCATAAATTGTTTATGAGAAATGACTTAATTTGCAGCTGAAAGTAAATTGGGTTGGGCATTAAACAATGATGAAAATGGTGGCTGAAACTGGGTTGGGGGAATGCTGGAAAATTTACACTCAAAACCCTTGCGAGTGCTCTCCTCCAAGACTGTCTGCTGTTCGCAACTCAAATGATGGAGAAAAAACGAAAAAGCAACATGTTTTGTTAACCCGTTTGGAAGCCAATGTTCACATGTCGACTCGTGTTTTTTGCTGAAAAATTGCCTTAATATCGCGGCAATGTTTGGCGATATTATCGCTGAGGAGTTCAACTCACGCTATATTGCGATGTCGGCAAGAAATTGCTGATATTTGTAACAGAGGCTTCAACTATCTGGTTGACTAACAAATATGGTATGTTTGAATTAGCTATTCAATAACCGCATTGATGTTAGTCTTGTTTCAAAACAGCCTGGGAAGCAACATTGTGAATTTGAGAAAGTTTATATAAGATAGGCAGCCCTGCTCATATCTGTTTAAATCTTGTCCGATCAATGATAACAGGGATAAGAGACAAGATTCTCGTTTTATAAAAGCATAAAAGGCAGTATTGAGTAAAATATTAATTATCATTCAGTTTGACGATAGGTGGAGAGTAGTTAAAACTCCAGTCATTATATACAACATCATATTCATTTTTTCTTTTGCAAAGTGGGTTTTGAAATTTCTCAACTCTATTGGATTCCTCTCTAATTTGTTATGACCTCCATTCATCTTATACGAATACCAAGGATATGTGCAAGATATTTCATGTTCTGGCATACTTAGATTGGAAACTAATTTAGCTTTACAGGTCATCAAACACTTCGATGGGTGCAAAGCAGATTTAGTAGTGTGTGATGGAGCTCCTGATGGTAAAAGAAATGAGACTGTAAATTTGTTTTTCTTTCTTTAGCAGAGCTGGTGCTTTTTGATGCAACTATTCATGAGAGGATTTAACATTTGTGTAACGTAGTATTGGTCTGTTATTTGTGCAGTTACTGGACTTCATGACATGGATGAGTTTGTACAATCACAACTAATTCTAGCGGTGAGAATCATTCCTTGAGTCATATTTCCTTGAATCATTCCTCTGCATTCAAGTGTATTTTAATGCTTTTCACTCTCTTTTGTGGTTTTCAATTGTACTGCACAAAATGTACATTATTTCCAGTCAGATGTTGGGCACTATTAATTTTTCCAAGTTATACCCTCTTACAAATTGTGGTGAAATTCTAGAGAACCTAGAGTTATACCATGATCCAAGTATATTCCAATTTCTGGCCAAAGAATTTATAGGCCAACAGCGGCAGTAAAAAGTTTGAGGCTAAAATGATGCTAGACATTATGGCCATGTTCCAACAGTTAATGGGGCAACAACAATAGTTCTGTAGAAAACAGATCCAAATAGTCGACAACAAACACAGGTTCTACAGATACTGCACTTCTGACTAAACAACCAGTCTTCAAGCTGGATACAACGATCACCATACCTCACTTTGATAGTTCACTTAGTGACAAAAAATTAGACTCATGTACGAGGAGCCTTCAAGCATATTTCCACACTTGATAAGATCTAATAGATTTGTAAAAAGTCATGGTTGTTGAGGTACACATGAATGATTAGGCACTAACTTAGTGGCTATGTTACTAGGATCCAGTTATGGATCTCTGAGATTTTTGGAAATGCCATGATCTAAATACAGGGGGAAACAACATGTATAAAAAATATTAATATATTTTTAAAATTTTTATACTACATTAAAAACGTAGAAAAAATTATATTTAAGAATCAACACCATTCTAAACTTTAAAACTGGTACCAAAACTCTAAAAAAGAGAGTTCCCATTCATATTAGCCATACATGGCTGATAACTATCAATGATAAATCGCAAGAGTGAAGACTCAATACAAAATGAGTGTCTCATCGATGATCACTCTACTAATATGATATTTCTATCTTGAGTCTACCTACTGCTTATCCTCAAATGGATCTTCTTCATCATCATTATGAAGATTTACGTTATGCATAGACCTTGTTTGCCATGAATGTTGAAAACTTCAACAGAACACCAGGTTGGTGGCACTGGATTGAGGGGAGTCATGGCATGTGATCATGATGACATGTCTAGGAACCCAGGTTAGGGATCTGAGGCTGCTGCACGTCTCACATATTGCAAGGACCCTCGCCAAAACACCACAACTCTACAAAACCTTCTAACAAAGATAGTGATTGCAGAAATGAGAATGAAAAACACCTTTTTTGTGTTTTGGGATGAGTGGAAGGGTCTATTTTATAGGTTTTGGAATTTTTTAAGTCTCACCTTTTAGTGTTTAAAATATTTAATGTTAATTTTATTTATGTATTTTGAACATTGTTATTTTTCTTTCAAAAACAATGTTTTTTGGGATTTGGAGGTTGACTGTTATCGGCAGTCGAGATCCATTTCCTGCGTTTGATCCTCGACATATCCAAAATAGGATGTAGATTCATGATAGATTTGCATTGGATCTTGACGGATTTCGATACATGGATCCCTGTATATAGGTCCTTTGGATGGTGTATGTAGTAAGTTAGCTTGGTGGCAGTCACATATTTACATATTGTTGCGACTATTACTAACCAACCAAGTATTCAATTGTGGGACTGGTTCAAATTAGCCATTTGCAAACAATTTTATCCTCGTGGCTACAAACAGGACATGCTTGCATGTTAGTTGCAACTTTGACAATGCACACAATATATCGTGCAGTAGTATGTTGATTGGTCCAACAAGTTGTTTGTCAAATTAGAGGTACAGGCCGTGAAGAAACTTCTGGAATAAGCTTTTTGCATCGAATTTATTGTTGATTCTTTGCTCATCTAAGAAAATTCTTAGAACATCTTAATATAATGTCTTTCATTGAATCTTTTATGGGAAAATGTAACAGTGAATAACTTCTTTGTTTTCAATCTCTTGCTTTTCCTCTTCAAACTGAGCAAAAATTCCAAAAAAATCCAAATATTCCAGCTGATATTTTCAATTTTTGGTGATATTTTCAAAAAAGGTTTTGCAGCAATGATATGGTGGAGCCGAGAGCATCGTGATATATCACTGATGTTAGCAACATTGGTTATATTCAAGTCTAAAAGAGCACAACTAAGGAGTTAAAGTCGACCTTGGTGATGATGCCAAGTATCCAGCAGTATGAGTTGGTACCATTCTCTTCCAGAATCAGTTAGGTAACTCTTTAGACTTTGACATTGTGTTGTTTGTTCCAGGTCTCCAAAAAAATTGATTTTAGTTTCAGTTATGGAAGATAAGGGTTTTGTAATAGAGTTCAAGAACCAAGAAGTCCTTATAAGGCTGAAGGAGTCTAGTCCATCATCACCATAGGTGATTGGGGTTAGGGATTTTACAAGTTATAGGTTGAACTTGTTTGGGCCCTAGTACATAACACAAAGAACTTGTGTGAGTTGGTCTGTGGTTGTCGGTGTCAAAGGAGACCTTTTGATCTTGTCCAAAGCCAAGTCTGAAGCCCTTGGGAGTCTTTGGGACAATAGCAAAAGCCCTGTCTACCCACTGATTCTGTTGAGTACCCCTAAGATGTATCCTGGTCCCATTTAAATCCAGTTGATGATCTCTGAGTCTATTCCACTTGTAGTGGTCCCCTTGTTTGATGGATGTTGTTGTAGCATAGTCCTTCGAGCCCTTTCATAGTTAGTATGTGCTTTGGAGCACTAGGTGGTCCAATATTCAAATGACCCATTTTGTGGTCATCTGAGGCTTGGTGGGGTCATGGAACCCCTGGATATGATTCAAGTCATGGAGACCACACTTTTGTTGTTCGACCATTTCTACTTGTACTTGAAGCCCTTGAAGTCCTTGGACCCACACACACTTAGTGTTTACTTGTTGAAGTCTTGAAGGTATTGTACTGTTACCCTACTCATTGGTCCTTGAACCTTACCCTAACGTCACTCTTTTAGTCTTTAATTTTAACATAAACCTAATACAAAATTTGATAAACAATAATAAGATATAATTGAAAATTTTCAAGAACCCCAACCCGGTTTCAGTTTCAGTTCATCATGGTTTAATGCTTGTTACCAACTAAGTTGCACTAAGTTGGATTTTTAAACGAGTAGCCAAGGATGAACAATCACTTGTTCAAATTTTAATCTCAGAAGTCCTTGCAGGTCTTCCTAGGCCCTTTTAAAATTTTTTTTAACATGTTCATACCCCATGGGGAATTGTAATAAAATGAGTTAGCATGATGACTTTATGTAAAAGGTTTGGTTTCCTAGGACTTAGTCAGTAATGCATTATTCCAGGGTGTTTTTTCCTTTTTAATTATTTATTGTTTTTAAGCGATAAATAATTTTCGAGTTTTTCATCCAAACCTCCAAAGTTGGAATAATTGCCTTAGTAATTAAGCCTTAGGAAGTTATTAAAACCTATGTGTCAATGTATATTACCATGCTAATCATTATTTTGATTCATTATGAAAATGTCCTAAGTCCCCCATAGGTTTTGGAAAAAAACATTTTTTCCATTTTTACAAGCTTATTTTTAATAAGTTAATTGTAAAAGTATAAAAAGTCATAAAAGTGTGGCTAGGAGGTTGTTTTTTCCATGGGGGTGCTCATTTTCTAATTCAAAGCACCCACTTAACCCTTAGACCCACTTTCCTAAGTTTTTGAGTAATTATTTAACCCCAAAATTAATAATTATTTGAAAAACCCCAAAAGACAAAAAAAAGAAATATTTAAAATTTTTGGCAATTTAAAAAATAAAAGAAAATTGCCAAAATTGAATTTTATGACTTGGCAAACTAAAGGGGCAAGTTCCCGGGCAAGTTGGGCAAGGTAGATGTTGCCATTTCCCAATGAACAAAGCAATGGTTGTTTCCTCATGATGAGAGGGGCGCTTTTCTCCAAGTGGGGCGCAAATCCCAAGAAAGGATGGAATATTGTGTGAGTTGGATGAGTTTTGGGTGAGGTGGCTTTCACATTTTGGAAGTTGCTATCCTTCTTGCCTTTAACCAACTCATGCTAACCCTCTTCGACCTCATTCCCAACTCACCCAAGCTAGCACATCCTTGAGGAAAGTGTGCCCCCTCTAGCTTGTCGGTTTTCCTATATAAGTAGGCAGTCTCTCTTCATTTTGGACAAAAGAAAATTGCAAGGAACTTATGTTCCTATACTTTGTAATATTTTATTGAATTTATGAATAAAGGCTTTGGAGGCAAGAATTGTGTGACTCTCTTCATGTGTGAGGATGCTTATTGATCATATTGGGAAGTAATTTGTGTCTTTTCATAGCTTATACTGTGGATTAATTATTAGCCTTTGAAGAAGAGATATCTCTCAGTAGGGTAAGAGAAGTAGATTTCCTCTTAATAATTAGATCATCACCATACTTTAATAAAATTTACCAAGAATAAACCCATTCCTTAATCACTCATTTAATAATTTTAAAAGGAACCACCTGAGACAACTGCAATACTTATCGAGATCTCACTAGCAACCCACATTCATGCAAGAACTCCAATAGCACTAGTCTTTATTATATCATTTTGTTTTTATGAGCTTTTAAGTTAATTCATGTGATTCGATGTGTTAGTGATTTAATTATTTATGCATAAGTTATCTCAGTTGTAACATTTTATATCATTTGTAGACTAATTGTTTTATTTTTTTTATATTAAACACCGTAGTTTATTTTACTAGGGACCACCCCCCTTGCCTTCGCTAGGAGAGAACCTAGATGGAGGAGTCAAGATCAAGTGACAACACTTGACTCTTGCTTGCCCCCAAGGTCTCACTCAGTGGCTTGAAGATTTCTGCCATGTGACCTGAGATGCGAATTAGGCTGAAACATTTGTTGGACTCATGATTGCCATTATACCAAAACCCGCAGGTGTTAATCTCCGCCACAATCGCCAGAGTTAGGATCTCGGGAGGCGATTAGTCCATGTTGCAAAACTCAAGGGGAGCATTGAACCTAATGTCCAACAATCTCGCCCCCAACGCGAGCCAGGTGAGTTTCGAACCCTTGACCTGTTGCTCTGATACCATTTGTTGGACTCACGATTGCCGTTAGAGCAAAATCCGTTCGTGTTAATCTCCGCCACAATTGCCAGAGTTAGGATCTCGAGAGGCGATTAGTCCATGTCGTGAAACTCACGGGGAGTGTTGAACCCAATGTCCAACAACATTTTGGCACCGTTGTTGGGGATAAATCTTTCTATTCTCGGAATACGACTTTGAGTTTTCTTTTTTGTTTATTTATGCTTTGTTTGATGAATGCTGAAATTTGAATAAATTTTACTCAGATCATCGAGCGACTCCACTATTTTTAACTTTATCAAGGCATTCAACAAGAAGAAACTCTGAAGGCTTGCTTCAGTTCATCCTTGAGCCTGAACAGGTCTATCATAGGAGGAAAAGCATGCTAGCTTCTCATAGGATCCTTGAAAATCTTAGATCTGAGTCAATCCTTGACATTCACCTTTTATTTGTTGATCCTCAATCAAGTGATTCACCTACCAGCATGGGCGATCTTTTTAAACCCTTGGATTTTTCCGCCATTGCTGGCTATCCTCATCAAATCCCTGATAAAATCACTGAGAAAGTCCCTTCTTTTCATGGCAATTACGCTATAACTGCGAAGTCTCACCTATTTTATTTTACGCAGTGTTATGCCAAGTAGTGCCATAATGTGAATTTTGGAGATGTAAAGATGAGGCTCTTTTCCTTATCCTTCGAAGTCGATGCTTTTGAATGGTTCACCAATTTGGTTGATAACAACATCAAAACCTTCGCATAATTTGAGACAACTTTCAATGCCAGGTGGGGTGATAAGAAATAAAACTGACACCTGTTGGCTGCCTTGAGTGAAACTAAAAAGAAAGAGAATGAGACAATTGAGGAGTTTAATAAAAAAATCAACGATTTGGTTTCAAGACTTCATAGAGATATTAAACCTGCCGATGCATCAATTCTCATCTACTACATAGAAGCTTTTGAAGGTGAGATGAGATATCAACCCAGAGATAAGGAGCCAACATCTCTACATGGTGCTATGGAAACTGCGAAAAATATAAACAGAAACATGGAAGCATCTGGAAAATCCAATCTGCTTGGTTTTTCTAGAGGCAGTGCTTCCATCCCCAAACTGCATGATTCCAAGGGAAAAGCAGTTGAACCAAAAAGTAAAGATTAGACTAAAAAATCCATCAACGAGATTACTGAAGTGATGAAACAAATGATGGTCAATCATACTTCCCAAATGAATGCAATGCAAAATAGATTGATGACTATGGAGAAAACTTATGTTGTCCAAAATCAAAGAAGTTTTCAACCAAGGCCAAATCAAGAGTGGAAGAAGAAGTATCCTTCCCAAGAGCAGAGACCTCCTAACCAACTTGAAACAACCAACATGGTTGATGAGCTTCCTCCCTATTGCCGACCTTGTGAAGAGTTCCATGAAGAGACTACTTTTCCAAATTTTTGTTACATAATGGAACAAGAGCAGATTGAGATGAGTAATTTTGTGGGTTATCCTAGATATCTTGATTATATACAATATCAGAAATGTCCGTCCCATCTCAAAAGAAAAGTGGAAACAAGCAAGGGAGTACAGTTAGGAGAAGGATAATGCAACAAAGATTTTTGGTGAAAATCCTACTCCTGAGCAGATCATTCAGAAGCAAGGTTACACGAACCGTGGGTGCGATCGGAATAGGATAAAGAATCTGATACGGGAGCGGCACTCATCCCAAACTTAGGAATCGGGGATTCGGAACCTAAGTCACCTGGTTCGAATTTTTGTTTGAGTTCGGCGACTTTGAAATTCGTCTAAAATTCGGCAATGAAAATTTTGGTGATAAAATTCGGCATTAAATTCGAGAGACTATAAAATTAAAAAAAATATATTAATATTTAACATTTTATAGTATTATGTTAATATTAATATTAGTTTTAATAATTTAGTGTTAACGTTAATTTGGTTTTAGTATACTACTATATATATAATAAAATTTTAGATGAGAAATAATATTAATTAAGTTTTTTAATATTAATAATAATAAAATTATTAATATTTTATGTCCAACATCACAAGCAACAAACAAGTTTAATGATAAATAATAAATAATAACGTAAACATATGAACCTAAAACAAATAAAATATTTGAATGCAAAAACAAACCTATGGCCGCCCGTCATTCACAGTTCAATGGAATCAACCCGTCATTCACAACTCAATGGAATCGACCCTGGGGAGTCTGCGATTGTCTTCTTTTGCGAGTCTGCTTGTGTCCTCTTTTCGAATTCACAGCAGCGACGACCCTCTGCGTAGTGTGGAAAGCTAGCCACGAATTTCACACACACTGAGAGAATCGACGATTTCAATGCTTCACGACGGCTTTAGTCCAGAATACACGACGACATCAGTGGAGAATACACGACGGCTTCACAATGGAGAATATAAGGCGGCGAGTTTGGAATAAAATGCGCCGAACTTGAAGGAAAAATTCGGCTGACTTAAATATTCGCCGATTTTTGATTTTCAAGGGAAAAAAACGGCGAACCCGGTGACTTAGTTCGGAACCCTAACCCTAATTAACCTTAATTATCCTATGTAAACAACTTTATATTAGTCAAAACGAGGTGGAAGAATCCGAGAATCTGATTTGAAAGAATCCGATTTGGGTGCTTAGGCCTAGGGCCGAATCCAGTAACTATGTTCATAAGTATAAAGGCATGGTCTATCATAGAAGAAGGAATGCCATCCCAACTAAATCAGATCAACACACACCAAAGGTAAAAATCTCTCCCCATGTAGATCTGAATATTGATTTGGGTAATTGGTTGTCTAGTGCTAAAATTCCCGTCCCAATAATTGAGATCCTAAAAATTCCTAGTCAAAGAGATATTTTCATGAAAACGTTAAAGGAACCTAAGGAAAAGAACGTTGAAAAGCCTAAAGAAGCAATTATTGAAAAGACTAAGGAAAGTTTGTGTATCACAGAATAAATATATTTGTTGAATTTATCGTGCTTAATAGCCTCTTTCATGATGGGTGCCTTGGTATGCGAAGTTGTATTGGATAACCTTCTGTAGTGGGTTTTTTTGTACATTGCAAAGACATTGTTAGGTTGGTTTGGAACTTGGAAACACCATGACATAAATATGGTAGGTGAATCTTATGACCTATGGAAAGAGAGGAATGACGACAATTCATTAATTTATATTCCATGAAATGCATTTGTATGGCTTTGTTTTATCTGTGGGCTTATGTCAATGCGATGTAGTTTCAAGTAAAATGATACATCAGTTATTTGTGCTGATTTAGTTTTCTCAAGTTACATCAATTTGCAGGCTTTGACAATTGTGACCCATGTACTAAGAGTTGGTGGGAAATTCATTGCAAAGATATTTCGTGGTAAAGATACGAGTCTTTTATATTGCCAGGTAAGTTAGTTAATGCCTTCTATTTTCAAATGGTTTATGGGCAGTAAATTCTTTCCCTCATAAACTTCAATTAAAAAAGGCCAAAATGTGTTTAGATGTGGGCATCTAAGGATTTTTTCATTTTCTTTCTTCTGCTGGTGAAATGACTTGGTCTATTGGTTATTACAACATATTCCTGTTTGGTATAAAGGAAAGAATATAAGCAATCGCACCAAAATCTACGTAGTCTAAGATTGTGCTGGTGATTTGGATTGGAACAAAATGCTTGGTTGCCAAACATTCAAGAAACAAACATCTACATGACTATATTGAACTCTCAATCTGCCCAAGAAAAGGATCTATCGAGAAAGATAAATATTACATATAGGTGTCTTAGTCATTGTGTGACATCACTTGCCATTATCCAAATTCAGCTTGTGATGTCGAAAGTGAGTTGCAATGGAATTTCTTTATACAACAGTCATGTAATAAGATATTGGGTGTGGGGAGGGGAGTTGCTTGCTTGTAAAAGACCTAAAGGATAATGCTTCCTACTATTTTTTTGATTTTTTCAATGGGTAACCTCTAGTGTTACAAACTTACAACTAGTGATGCAACAATATAATTTTTTTAATGATTTAAACTGGTTTAGTGGTGTCATGTACTAGGAGCAAAGTAATAACATAATAACAACAAAACTATTGCGAGCATGGAATTGGTAACAAAGTTTGGATTCATTTAATAGTTTAATAGTGATAATACGTCTAAATTTATATAATGGATTAGAAGCGTTGAAGCATATTTTCAAACAAAGCAAAATCTCACAGATCCTCAGAAAATCATGATTGTCAAGGTACATATGAGTGACCAGGCACTGACATGGTGGTAGTCCCATGTACAGTTATTAATGACTACTAATTAACCAGTTATTTAACAATCAGATCAATGTAAATGACCAGTAAGAAATAATTTATCGGCTTGGCTACAAAGAGGACATGCTGGTGCACTGATTACATTATTGACAATCCGTAGGACAATCCACACAGAAATATTATGACCAGTTCAGTAATTTGTTGATCAAGATCATGGTACGAGATCCTAAAGAAATTCTCTACATTAAGGTTAGTTTTGGCCTGTGTCTTCATCTCCAGATGGAGCTAGAGCTTTTTACACTCACATCATTGGAGCAAGCTTTTCAATTCACATTGAATGTAGAAGCTAAAATACAAGGACCTTCTAGATTAAGTCAACAACTGTAACATCATTCACAAAAAGGTCTTTGAATTTCGTTTTTCATATTCTGCTCTTTCTAGGAAGAAAAATAACTAATAAATGAACAAGGCAAATAGGAAATATTGCACATATCATAAGAAATTTAGTCACTTAGATGACTAATGTCTTGCACTGTAAACAAGAAAGACCAAAGCTCTGCTTTCTGAATCGATGCAAGAGATTGGTGACGATGATGAAATAAATGTATTTAAATGGCATATATGCACATTAAGAGGCGAGAAAAAGACAATGAACATTAGAGGGGCAAATTAACTTCATTAACATTCTACATCTATTTGTACAAGTTGGAGGGTTACTTGTCGGATAGGATTCCTCTCTACCTTTGAACACCTTGCAATGACTCGCATGACATATCGCAACAAATTAAATCAAGTGTAACTATGAAGAAATTGAAAGCTTTTCTCAGTTTTCAGCCACTGGTTTAAATGTCAAAATTTTCTCTGTTTAATGCCCAACCCAGATTTAATAAAGGCTGGAAATTGCACAATATTTCAGCCTGATAAAAACACTGCTGAAACTCACATTTACTGACAGAAAATAAAATAATAATTGCACACCATAAATTTCTGACTTAGAGATTTTTGACAAACTTGCCCAGGAAATACCCACAAGAGGAAAACCTGTTTGGAGAGAGATTTTTATTTTCAGGAAAAATTACAGCAAAACCGAGAAAAATTTGCAGACCAACTTATCTCAACCAGATAAAATTTTTTTGCCTTGATTTTTATGCCAAACAAGAAAAATCAAGCTCAAATATTTTCTGTTTTCTGCCTCAATTTCTGTGCCTTTGTACGGAGTGTACGGATGGACCGTATAGACTGACTGTACGGACCTCAAAATCCGTGCCCATGATTTTTTTAACTCGAAAATCGTGCCCAAAAATCTGCCTCGAAAATCTTGCTTGCTGTATTGAAAACTGTACCATACAGACTGTACGGACCAGCAATAAATGCTACTGCCCTCTCCTCGATTTTCGTGCCCTCTCTTGCTACTGTCCTTTCCTCGAAATGCTTGTCAATAGAAAAAACTTGCTGCTGCTGGTGTTTTCTCCTCTTTCTCAAAAAAAGTCTGCACTCTCGCAGTTCTCTCCTTCACTCACTTTCTCAAAAAGTGAATGCATTTTGCCTTTCCTTGCCTTTTTGGTGAAAACCCTAGGGTTCTTCTAATCCAACTGAGGAGATTAGGTGAGATGAGTGGATGAGATTAAATGCTCATTGAATCTCATATAAAATTAATTTCACTCACCTCACTTAAATATTTCCAAAAGGTGACTTTATTCTCTAAATGCTCATTGAATCTCATATAAAATTAATTTCACTCACCTCACTTAAATTTTTCCAAAAGGTGACTTTATTCTCTAAAGTCAAATTAAATGCTCATCTCAAGTCATTTAAGGGTCACTTTATTTCCCCCTTTTAAGTGACTTAAGGCTAAAGTCAACTAGGGGAACATTTTCCTAGGTACAAAAATCAACACTCCCTCTTGCTGAGGAAGGTGTTCTGCACCACCCCCAACTTGTCTTTGAAGAAGACAAACTTGCCCCTCCCCAAAGATTTCGTCAGGATATTTGCAACCTGCTCATCAATGGAAATGTACTGCAATGTCATTGCTCCTCTCTGAACATAATCTAGAATGAAATGACATCTAATCTCAATATGCTTTGACCGTTCACGAAAAAATGGATTCTCAGAGAGCTGGATGCAACTCTGATTGTCACAGTAAATCAATGTAGGCCTCAGCTCTTGACCAAATAAATCCACCAACAATTTGGGAAGCCACAGCGCCTCGCAACTGGATTGACTCGCTATCATATACTCGGCCTCTGTAGAACTCAAAGCAACAGACTTTTGTTTCCGACTGAAACATGACACTGCTGTCGAGCCCAAACTGAAACAACATCCATAAGTACTCTTCTGGTCTGCCACATTGCCTGCCCAATCTGAATTTGTGAAGCTAATCAACCTGATCCCATTCGACCTCCTGTAGTCCAGACCATACTCCACTGTCCCTGCAAGGTAACGCAACACATGTTTTGCGCCTACCCAGTGCACTCTCTTAGGCTCAACCATGAACTAACTGAGAGTGTTCACCGCAAAACACAAATCTGGTCGAGAGTTGACCAGATACATCAACGAACCAATGAGCTGACGATATAGTGTAGGATCCACCAACTCTCCCTCAGAAGCATGAAGCTTCTTCCAGTTGGTGACCATCGGTGTCGACATCGGCCTGTAATCCTCCATCTAAAATCTCCTCAGAATATCAACTGCATACTTTCCCTGTCCCAAGAAAATATGTCCAGGCTCTTGCCAAACCACCAATCCCAGAAAATAGTGCATCAACCCAATGTCTGTCATCTCGTACTCTAAAGCAAGATCTTTCTTGCAAGCTGCAATAGGTCTCTCTCCTGTTGTGATAAATAAGTCATCCACATACAACAAAAGAATGAGTGGATCATCTCCAAGCATGATGAAATAGAGATTCGGATCCGCCTCACTCTTTTGAAACCCCATCCGCTGCAAGTAAGAGCCAATCTTGGAGTACCATGCTCTAGGACCTTGCTTCAGCCCATTCAAGGCTTTCTTCAGCGTGCAAACATGAGACTCTCTTCCATGAAACTCAAAGCCCTGAGGCAGCTCAACATAAATATCCTCTTGTATGATTCCATTGAGAAATGCGGTCTTCACATCCATTTAATGGATCTTCCAACCCATTTCCGCAGCAATGGAAATCAAAGCCTTGATCGAAGTATAACGAGCAACCGACGCAAAGGTCTCATCATAATCCACTGCCTCAGCCTGCAAAAACCCCCGCGCTACAAATCGAGCCTTGTACTTCTCCACACTATCATCTGCAGCATGTTTTAGCTTGTAAAGCCAACGAGAAGTCACCACAGACTTCCCCTCAGGTCTCAGAACTATCTCCCAAACATCGTTCTTCATGATGGAATGGTACTCATCCATCATGGCATCTTGCCAAACATGATGCAAGGAGGCCTCCTCAAAAGTAGAAGGTTATGAATCACGAAGACTAGCCACTAATGCCATGCCCAATCTGTCTGGCATTTGAATAGTCTTCACTAGCTCCGTGGGTGTCCCAAACTCCTTTGCTTCCTTCAAGGTGTCCCGAAGCCACTTAGGCTTCTTCTTCCCTGAAGACTGCTCCCACACTGGTCTGTCCTCATCTGATGAACTAGCAGAGGTAGAAACCCCAGTAACCTGTGAACCATTAGCTGGAGTGCCAACAACTGGTGAACGCTGTGATATTGATGCTTTGTATGGTGAACGTGTAACCTGAGACCCAAAACCTGTCCCCGAAGATCCTGTTGGCTGAATCGCTGAAACTGGTGAACCTGTGCCTACACTGTGTGGTCCAGTAACCTCGTAAACCTGTGATACTACCTGAGGTGTGGGAATTTGCTGCTCTCCTTGCTCTGACTCTCTAGACTTCCTGAAGGCCCACTCCTCCTCGAATTTCACTTCCCTTAACACAACAACTTTCCTCTGAGAGAGAAGATAAATACCGGAGGCCTTCGAAGTCTCATCATAGCCCACAAAGATGCCCTTCTCTGCGGTGGGCTCCAGCTTTGTCCTTTTCTCAGAAGGGACATGAGAGTAAGTCGAACAACCAAATATGTGAAAATGGCTAACCTAAGGCTTCTTGCCTGTGAAACTCTCCTCAGGTGTCATGTTCCCCAAGGCACGATGGGGACTCCTATTCTGAAGATAAACAACTGTACTGCATGCCTTTGCCCAAAGGAAGAAAGGAAGTGACTGGTCATGTAACATAGCTCTAGCTGCTCCAACAATAGACCCGTTCTTCCTTTCTGCCACTCCATTCTGCTTTGGAGTGTATGGAACCGTCAACTGCCTCCGAATGCCCTCCTGTCTGCAATATCCATCAAACTCCTTGGAGGTATACTCACCCTCGTTATTCGATCTGAGAGACCGTATCTTCCTCCCTATTTGGTTCTCCACAAGAGCTTTGAACTCTTGGAACCTCTGCAAGACCTCCTCAGATTTCTTGCTCTTCAGGAAGTAGATCCAGGTGTTCCTGGAATGATCATCGATGAATGTCACATAGTACTCATATCCTCTCAGAGAAACAAATGACATAAGTCCACACAAATCAGAATGTATCAAGTCAATAATCCCTGCCGACTTGCTATCACTGCTCGTGAAAGCAGTCTTGGTGTACTTTCCCAAAGCACACCCCCTGCAAACATCACTCTGCTCTGTGTTGAACTCTGACAAACCTGTAACCATATATCTCAACAACCTCAAAGCTAGATGATGCAAGTGAGCCATCCTCCTATGCCACATCTCACAAAGCTTGCTGCCGCTGCTATGTGCCAAGGCATGTCGAGGCTGAAACAAGAGCTTGTATAGTTTCCCACATTTGACTTCAATGGTGTAGGAAGTAGATGGTCCTGTAGTCTTGGGAAACACACGCACATGTCCATCTAGGAGACACCCCAAGACCCCAATCCTCAATCATGGAAACTGAAACCAAGTTCTTCTTCATCCTAGGTACATACAATACATCTCTCAAAACCATGGGACTCATGGACTCCCTCTGAAAGGTAATGGTCCCATGCCCAACTGCTCTGACAGCAGAGTCATCTCGCAATACTACCTCCACATCAGTCTCTGACTGTGAAACCTCAGAGAACATCTCTCGAGCACCTGTCATGTGGCTCGAAGCTCCACTATCAATATACCGTGTGTTGGAAGTGGATGCACTGTAAGAATGGTCTGTCAATAGGGAAAACTCCCTCTCATTATCAACATCTGTATTGGTAATGATGGATGCTCTCTCTCTATCAACATGTCTAGTGCACAGAGAAAACTTTCTAAAATCTAGCTACAAAATCCTCAACCTTCGCCGAAGCTACTGTTTGCTGCTTCTTCTTCTTCTTCTTCTTCTGTGGACACTACCCAACATAGTGTCCCATATTTTGACAAGCAAAGCACTTCACAGTGCTCAAATCCTTCTTTTGCCCATCCTGCTGCTTGCCCCACCCTTCTTGGGACCCTTCTTTAACTTCTTCTTCCCCCTTGCTGTCAAAGCCACATCCTCATCATCCTCCCTACTAGTAGAAGCACTGCCCTGCAAAAGACCCCTCCGAGTCTCTTCCTGAACAAAATCATGACATATCTTGTCTCGTAGGTAAGTTTTCCCTAGCTACCAAAGGCTTTGAAACCATTGGTTTAAATGTCAAAATTTTCTCTGTTTAATGCCCAACCCAGATTTAATAAAGGCTGGAAATTGCACAATATTTCAGACTGATAAAAACACTGCTGAAACTCGCATTTACTTACAGAAAATAAAATAATAAATGCATGCCATAAATTTCAGACTTGGAGATTTTTGACAAACTTGCCCAGGAAAAACCACAAGGGGAAAACCTGTTTGCTAAGTTGCTAGGAAACTTGGGTACGGGGACGGGGACAGGGACGCCACTTTTTTAAACAGGGGACTTGGGTACGTCGGGGTACTATATATATATATGAAATAAAAAATTAAATCATTTCACTGGTATTCAATTTCAATAAGTAACATGCACATTGCTTCAAAGTTCATGAATCATTGATATAAAGTGGAAATTACATATGAACCTTAAGTATAAACATGATATCAAATAATCGTAAGACATAAACCAAGTGGAAATTCAAGTTACTGTTTGCATATTCATATCAATCATGATTCATCATTCATGATATATGCCCAATCACAATGTCATACACCAACAGGAAACAAGTCTACATCCAAAATTCAAAAAGCAAAAAACATTGAACAAGGAACAATGAACAATGAATAGCTTAACCACACAAATTGTAGCCTGTTTGAGCTTCAACTCTCGAGCATGTTGCATTAAAAAGTGACCAGTTTTGAATACAAGATGTAAAAGAAGGATTATTGTTTTTGAATAAAGCTTTTCAGATTTAAATTGCCAGACTGGCTCATGCCTTTCACATTTTAACTGTTTCTTTTGGTTGAAGTTGATTTGTCATTGTCATTTAATTGAATGTGTATGTTTGTATTATGTAATAACTCGACGTGTTGGGATATATTGTATTGTGAACATCTGAAAGACGCTTTTTGGCATTAGGCATTAGTGGTTGAACTTTGATACCAATTTATAAGTAAAGGATTAAAAGTAAATTTGCAAATTTGGAAGTTTAGATTGTTCTATTTGGGTTGCAGCTGAGACACAATGGTCATGGTTGTATTATTGCTTAGCATCATTCATTAGTGGTTGAACTTTGACATCAATTTACAAGGAAAAAATATGCAGAAGATTAGAGAGAATCGCACTCTAATCAAATTTAAAAATATTTTTGCAGCTTTCCTCTCTATGCCATCACAGGCTTCGACTGAAGACAAAGTGTGCTTTGGGAGAGTGGAAAGGCCCGCAGGGTGTTAAGAGGGTAGGGGGACCCATGTCCACTCCGTTCCTCTTCATAAAAGGAAAAAACATTATAAAAAAAATTATTTTTTTTTAAATTTTCACAGACAGGATTTTCTTCGAAGTCCCCAAAATCAAGGGACGGGGTCCCCTGAAGTCCCCAAGTTTCCTGTTTTTTGTCAAAAGGTTTCCGGTACTCGGGTACTTGGATGGGGACTTAAGGGGACGTTTGTTTCCGAGACTTGGGGACGGTACCGGGGACGGGGACGTGAACCCAGCCCCTGGGGATAGGTACCTTGGCAACACAGCCTGTTTGGAGAGAGATTTTTATTTTCAGGAAAAAATTACAGCAAAACTCAGAAATTTTTTCAGACTAACTTCTCTCAATCGAATGAAATCTTTTTGCCTCGTTTTCTGTGCCAAAACAGGAAAAATTGAACTTAGAAATTTTCTGTTTTCTTCCTCGATTTTTGTGCTGCTGTACGGGCAGATCGTACTGACTAGCTGTACGGACCTCGAAATCCGTGCCCATGAATTTTTTTCTTGAAAATTGTGCCCAAAAATTTGCCTTCAAAACCGTGCCTACTGTATTGAAAACCGTACTGTACAGACTGTATAGGCCAGCAATAAATGCTGTCCTCTCCTCGATTTTTGTGCCCTCTTGCTGCTGTCCTTTCCTCAATATGCGTGCCAAGAGAAAAAAACTTGTTGCTGCTTGTGTTTTCTCCTCTTTCTCAGAAAAATGGCTCTGCTCTCTCTCAGCTCTCTCCTTCACTCTCTTTCTCAAAAAGTGAATGCATTTTGGCTTTCCTTGCCTTTTTGGTCAAAACCATACGGTTCTTCTAATCAAATGTCATTAAATCTCATATGAGATGAGATGAGTGGATGAGATTAAATGTCATTAAATCTCATATAAAATTAATTTCACTCACCTCACTTAAATTTTTCCAAAAAGTGACTTTATTTTCTAAAGTCAAATTAAATGCTCATCTCAAGTCATTTAATGCAAGGGTCACTTTATTTCCCCCTTTTAAGTGACTAAGGCTAAAGTCACCTAGGGGAACACTTTCTAGGTACAAAAATCAACAGAAATTGTGTAGATACGTTACACATGTAATGAGCACGATATATATGTAAACACTAAATAAATAAATAATAACAATGAATAATGGTAAAAAACGTTAATTAAAGAAGGGACACATGTCTTAACTAAGGGCATATCTATTCAACCACGTGACCAGCCAATGCATATATATACTGTCACAATGGTAATTGCCAAATATCTCTTATCTATTCATTCATTATTTACTGTCCTATATGGATTTCTGTTTATTGTTTTTACTATGTTGGATATTTGCTAGTAAATGAACTATGCTCATTTCATTCTATGTCAGATGGTTCACGTTCAAATTAGGATTCAAAAACCTTGAATTTTGGTTCGAATTCATATTTTTTTAGGAGATTCGGGATGGGGTTCAGCATTAGGTTTGCTAATATACATACATTTTTTCCAAATATAAATATTTTATCAATAGTTTCCCAATATAAGTATTTTATAACATTGTAATATAATATAAATATAGAACAATCATCATTATAATATTATAATATGTATAATTAATATATTGTATATAATATATCCTTTTTTATTTTTATTTTTACCTTATGCTTTTACCTAGTTAAAATAATTAAAATAAAAGACAATTGATCACAAAATTACAAATTACTAAACCTTAGTGTGTATTTAGTATTTACTAATTAAAATCAAACAAAACTTAAGGCAGTTTATAAGAGGATGGCTCCCCAAATTTTCAATTTTGATTGCCTGAACTCATTATCAACCCCATATCTGTAAGGCACATGCGCAAGCCTGTTACCCTGTAGGAACTCCATTGAAGGGCTTGTGTGAGTGTAGTTTGGAGTTGTGACTTGTCAAGTTGTCAATGTGAACTCGGGTGGCGGAATGAGCAGGGGTGGCGGGATAAGCAACGAACAAGAGTAGTAGGATGAACAACGAACGCGGGTGGTGAAATTGAAAAATTTCAAGAACCCCAACCCGGTTTCAGTTTCTGTTCAACATATGATTTAATGCCCAAATCCCATCATTTGCATGTGCATTAAAATTAAAAAACTTAATTGAAAACATAAAACACATGAGATTTATTTTCTTCTTTTTGAACTCTGAATTATGGCAGCCCTAAACTCTTAACTCAGAAATTAAAATTTAGCCACACATGCACAAGCCTGTTACCCTGTAGGAACTCCAGTGAAGGGCCTGTGTGAGTGTAGTTTGGAGTTGTGACTTGTCAAGCTGTCAATGTGAACTCGGGTGGAGGAATGAGCAGGGGCGGCAGGATAAGCAATGAACACGAGTAGCAAGATGAACAACGAACGCGGGCGGTGAAATTGAAAAATTTCAAGAACCCCAACCCGGTTTCAATTTCTGTTCAACATATGGTTTAATGCCCAAATCCCATCATTTGCGTGTACATTAAAATTAAAAAAAATTAACTGAAAACATAAAACACATGAGATTTATTTTCTTCTTTTTGAACTCTGAAAATTATGGCAGCCCTAAACTCTTACTCAGAAATTTAAATTCAGCCACACATGAAAATTAAATGCTCAGATTTTTGGTCAAATTGACCTATAGGAAAAACCCCGAAGGGAAAACCTGTTTTCAAAGAGATTTAATTATTTCTTCAGAGACAAATTTAATCAACAAAATATAGCAGTACTTATCTTTTTTCCATCTTGAAAAATGTGCTAGAACGACACTCTGAACCCCTCCTGTACGGAAACCTCAATTTCTGCCACATGTGTGACTGTACGGATGCCTCGATTTCTGAGCACACACTACCTCGAAATATGTGATGTATAGTCTATTGTACTGTTGAGGCCTAGAAATTCACAGGCAACAACAGCAAGGGATGCTCCTCAGTCAACGTTCCCAACTAGCCCTTGACTGTTTGGTGTAGGGAATCCGTCCGGGTTGCAGTTCGGCTACCGTAGGTCAAATAACAAAAACAAAGGGTTTTACCGGTTGCGGCCCGGTCCACTGCGTATATTTTTGTATTTTGACTTTAAGTATGTTATGCAAGTGCCTATCTAAGATGCAGATTGATAAAGAATGCAAGGAGTGGTCACAATGTGATGCGCAGGTTCTTACCTCTCGTCTTAGACTCTCTCGCATCTAACTCACACACAACTAGAAAAACACCACTAAATAAGCTGTCCCTAGGGAGCAAAATTATCAATTCATGGGTAATGTAAAATTGTTCATATGTTAAGATAAATCACAGATAGCTGTTCTTAGAATAAAAACACATAAACATGAATAAAGATATACACGACAAGATAGCTCGTCAACTGTTAAAACATTCGTTACTCATAGTGGAAATTATCACAGAGTAAACCAGAGAACATTCATGTAAGAACATAGGTTCAGAAAGTTAGAACGATCTCACGGTTAATGAAACATAGCTGAAAACAAAATAGTTCCCCTTCAACATTGTTCATTTCATCACATTTGAACATTCCACACAGCACTTTCTCCAACAGGCAAAACTTTGTAATTTATTATTGCAAAACGAAGTAGTTCCTCTTACAACAAGTAGTTCACAAGTTTCTTCGGGAAAAAGCCCTCTTTCTGTCTCACTCTCCCATACTTATACCAAAAGGGGAAACCTTTCGGCTTCCCAACCGTTCCCTTTCACTGTTTTGTCACTTTGTGAATACTCATGATTCATCCAAACGTTACGTTCTAGATAAAGATTTTAAAAAAACCGGTCAGATGGTTCACGTTCAAATTCGGATTCAGAAACCTTGAATTTCGGTTCAAATTCATATTTTTTTAGGAGATTCGGGATGGGGTTCGGCATTAGGTTTGCTAATATACATACATTTTTTCCAAATATAAATATTTTATCAATAGTTTCCCAATATAAGTATTTTATAACGTTGTAATATAATATAAATATAGAACAATCATCATTATAATATTATAATATGTATAATTAATATATTGTATATAATATATATCCTTTTTTATTTTTATTTTTACCTTATGCGTTTACCTAATTAAAATAATTAAAATAAAAGACAATTGATCACAAAATTACAAATTACTAAACCTTAGTGTGTATTTAGCAGTGTTACAAATATCGTGTCGGCGAATATATCGCCAAGGGTCCAAAAAGAAATTATCGGATTTATCGGCAAAAACGTCGGCAATATATCGGCAAAATAAAAAATAAAAAATATTAAAAAATACAAAAAAGAAAAAAATCACAATACATTTGAAAAAATCGGCAAATATCGCCAAAAATCGGCAAATATCGTGATAAAATCGACAAATATCGCGATAAAATCGGGAAAAATAGCTAAAAAAAATCGGGAAAATATCGGGGCGATATATTGCTGATATATCGCCAGTGAGTTAACATCGCGATATATCGCGATGTTGCCGATATATTGGCGATATTTGTAACACTGGTATCGCGATGTTGCCGTTATATTGGCGATATTTGTAACACTGGTATTTAGTATTTACTAATTAAAATCAAGCAAAACTTAAGGCAGTTTATAAGAGGATGGCTCCCCAATTTTTCAATTTGGATTGCCTGAACTCATTATCAACCCCATATCTGTAAGGCACATGCGCAAGCCTGTTACCCTGTAGGAACTCCATTGAAGGGCCTGTGTGAGTGTAGTTTGGAGTTGTGACTTGTCTAGTTGTCAATGTGAACTCGGGTGGCGGAATGAGTAGGGGCGGCGGGATAAGCAACGAACAAGAGTAGTAGGATGAACAACGAACGTGGACGGTGAAATTGAAAAATTTCAAGAACCCCAACCCGGTTTCAGTTTCTGTTCAACATATGGTTTAATGCCCAAATCCCATCATTTGCATGTGCATTAAAATTAAAAAACTTAACTGAAAACATAAAACACATGAGATTTATTTTCTTCTTTTTGAACTTTGAAAATTATGGCAGCCCTAAACTCTTACTCAGAAATTTAAATTCAGCCACACATGCACAAGCCTGTTACCCTGTAGGAACTCCATTGAAGGGCCTGTGTGAGTGTAGTTTGGAGTTGTGACTTGTCAAGTTGTCAATATGAACTCGGGTGGCGGAATGAGCAGGGGCGGTGGGATAAGCAACGAACACGAGTAGCATGATGAACAACGAATGTGGGCGGTGAAATTGAAAAATTTCAATAACCCCAACCCGGTTTCAATTTCTGTTCAACATATGGTTTAATGTCCAAATCCCATCATTTGCATGTGCATTAAAATTAAAAAAAATTAACTGAAAACATAAAACACATGAGATTTATTTTCTTCTTTTTGAACTCTAAAAATTATGGCAGCCCTAAACTCTTACTCAGAAATTTAAATTCAGCCACACATGAAAATTAAATGCTCAGATTTTTGGTCAAATTGACCTATAGGAAAAACCCCGAAGGGAAAACCTGTTTTCAAAGAGATTTAATTATGTCTTTAGAGACAAATTTAATCAACAAAATATAGTAGTACTTATCTTTTTTCCATCTTGGAAAATGTGCTAGAACGACACTCTGAACACCTCCTGTACGAAAACCTCAATTTCTGCCACATGTGTGACTGTACGGACGCCTCGATTTCTGAGCACACGCTACCTCAAAATATGTGATGTACAGTCTATTGTACTATTGAGGCCTAGAAATTCGCAGGCAACAACAGCAAGGGATTCTCCTTAGTCAACGTTCCCAACTAGCCCTTGACTGTTTGGTGTAGGGAATCCGTCTGGGTTGCGGTCCGGCTACCGTAGGTCAAGTAACAAAAACAAAGGGTTTTACCGGTTGCGGCTCTGTCCACCATGTATAGTTTTGTATTTTGACTTTAAGTATGTTATGCAAGTACCTATCTAAGATGCAGATTGATAAAGAATGCGAGGAGTGGTCACAATGTGATGCGCAGGTTCTTACCTCTCGTCTTAGACTCTATCACATCTAACTCACACACAACTAGAAAAACACCACTAAATAAGCTGTCCCTAGGGAGCAAAATTATCAATTCATGGGTAATGTAAAACTGTTCATATGTTAAGATAAATCACAGATAGCTGTTCTTAGAATCAAAACACATAAACATGAATAAAGATATACACGACAAGATAGCTCGTCAACTGTTAAAACATTCATTACTCATAGTGGAAATTATCACAGAGTAAACCAGAGAACATTCATGTAAGAACATAGGTTCAGAAAGTTAGAACGATCTCACGGTTAATGAAACACAACTGAAAACGAAATAGTTCCCCTTCAACATTGTTCATTTCATCACATTTGAACATTCCACACAACACTTTCTCCAACAGGCAAAACTTTGTAATTTATTATTGCAAAACGAAGTAGTTCCTCTTACAACAAGTAGTTCACAAGTTTCTTTGGGAAAAAGCCCTCTTTCTGTCTCACTTTCCCGTACTTATACCAAAAGGGGAAACCTTTCGGCTTCCCAACCGTTCCCTTTCACTGTTTTGTCACTTTGTGAATACTCATGATTCATCCAAACGTTACATTCTGGATAAAGATTTAAAAAAAACTGGGAAAAGCTAGGTAACTGACGGAATGCCCAAGCATGAGTCTTTGTTTTCTAATGATTAAGCTCGACCATTCCTCGGTCTCCTTTCAGACCCTCATAATTTTCTTCTTCGAGCAACGATTCTGCCGCCTTCTGCTTTAACATGCTTTGTCCTTCAACTGCACCTTCTTTGCCGCAATAATTGTCAGCGCGATCCGAGAAACTGCCATGTCTGTCTGCAATTAAACGAGAATTCATCATTTAATCCGTCTGTCTTTAATAAACATAAACCATGATATTAAAAATGGGTACGAAAGAAGAAAAAATCGGAGCTAGGTTCTTATGTGCAAATTCGTACCTAAACCAGGCACATAGATCTCTTACAGAACAACAACGATCGCATAACAATCGGCGGGAACGATTAAGAAAAGGGCATATAAAAACCTCCATCGGTGAATTGGAACACTTGACGTCGGTTCATTAGCGGGTTACGCAGCCGCAAATGCGGGTAACCTACACTCTAGGACTTTCGGCATAGACTAAAAATGGCGCGATAAAACATCGGGGGTCGGATCCTCTGCAGGCATCGGATAGCTAGTGAGCTACACAGCCGCAACGACGGAAGTTCAAAGGTCAAGAGAAACCCGCGGACCAGTCAACATCGGAAAAACAAAAAACAGAGCATCAACGAAAAGACAAACAGTTCGACGGGCAGTTAGTTTATTCTGGAGCCGCAACGGTGGAACTCAATCAGCCGGTAGCCTCCGATCAAAGTCAAAGCTCTTTCCGAAGAACGCAAAGGAAGGCCTTTTTTTCAAAACAGAACCCGGGTTTAGCGAAAGATTTTAATTATCGGCACCACGCGTAACTATCCTTCGAAAGAAGGGCAATCGAACAACTATTTTAACTTCAAAGATAAAACATCGTAAAAACCGGCTGTGAGCCTTGTAGCCCAAAATATGCACAGACTCGAATGAAATCCCGAAAGGCAAGAAAATTGGCCTCAAACAATCCACGCGTAGCAGAGTAGGAACAAACGGCCTTCAACAAAATTAACAAAGGGGGGCCAAAATTTTAGAAATTTGGGAAATTTTTTGCAGCTGCAACAATTGGCGGCTCACTGGTGAACCTAGATCTCTGAATAAACTCCTCCTTAAGCAATAGCTTGTTTAATAGTGAAACCGACATGCTGAATTCTTCTAGATGTCCGGATTTTCATAATGTCACATATATGTACTTGTAATCATTGATGATAGTCCAATTTTTAAGGGAATGGAAACCAAAATCTCAAGGTCAGGATAACTGTTTTGAGGCTTAAGTAAGTGGATTTCATTTTAACTTTGTTTTTGGGTAGCTTCCAGCTTAGATGCCACAGGATTGTAACACATGGTAAACAAAAATATTCGTTTGTTCCCCATTCCCATGCCATTTGTCATTTTTTGTTTGTGGACTTTATGTCCTTTTGAGTCCTCCTGATGCCTTTTCTTCTGAATTTTATTCAGGCTCTTCTATCCATAGTGTCCTTTTGTGTGAGAGATGCATTTAATTTTCAGTTCACGGACGGAGAAGAACTTTTGGCAATCTGTACTCATATAATTTAGTACTTTGTTTCGATGATATTTGCTTTCTTAGGAGTTCTTACTCTTATTAGCCATTTAGCTTTCAATTCCTGGCATGGGATCATTTAGATATAATAAACTGCTTACCCTGCTCTCCTTTCCATGGGTCTTTTGCTATCACCCCCTAGGACGTTTTAGATGTGAAATGGATGGAGCCTCGAAATAGTATTCCAGACCTTTTGATTCTAAGTTATTTCAGGGATTACGCTGGACCTGAATGTGCTCATAGACATTTTAGGAAAACTACTTACTAGAAGAAATTCCAACAGATTCAAACAGTCTAATGCCCAAAGAATCTAAGTTTATCAAGGGTCCTGATGCTCTCCATGCAACCAAAAGTTTGCTTCCTTTATTGGAATCTGGAGAAAACTACACTAAACAGACAGGAAAAGAACAAGTCAAAATGGCAAAACAAGTCAATTTTTTTTGTACAAAACGGAACAAAATAAATCAAAATCAAGAAAAATAAGGCTTAAGAACTAAACCATTTACTGGTAAGTTCTCTTCCCATCCCTGTAAATCCTGCAACTTATAGGTTGAGGGGCCAAGCTTTGCCGCAATCTGGAAAGGGCCTACCCATAACTGTTGGAATTTCGCGTGTTTTCCTTTCTCATCATGAGGGTGATCCCACTTGAGAAGCAAATCTCCCACCTCAAATTCTTTTGTTCCAGCTTTGTGCTTATCAAACCACCTCTTTACGACCTCCTGTTGTTGTTTAAAACGTTCTCTGGCCCTGAATCTAGACTCCTCTGCCTTCAAAAGATTATGTATCCTCATCTGCAAGACTTCATTATCTGATCCTCTGGATTTTTGAGCGATTATGGAAGAGGGTAGCATGATATTGGGGGGTAGAATGGCCTCTTTTCCATAAACAAGGGTATATGGGGACACACCTAACAAAGTCTTGGGGGTGACCCTATTAGCCCAAAGAGCATTTGGTAATGCTGAATGCCAACTTCTCTGGTTTTCTATCACAGTCTTTTTTAAGATTCTAATCAGATTCTTGTTCGAAGATTTAGCTAAACCATTTTCTTGTGGATAATAATTTGCAGAGTAATGCAACTTAATTCCTTTTTCATGAGCAAATGCAATAATCTAATAGAGGAAAAATAAGTAGCGTTATCGAAAACTAGAGAAATTGGAACTCCAAACCTGGTCATAATATGATCTTGCAAAAAGTCCATGACCGCATCTTCATTCACTTTACGCAACGGAATGGCTTCGACCCAACGAGTGAAGTAATCGGTTGCCGTCAGAATATACTTGTGTTGCAGGGAATAATTTGGCTTTATCTCCCCAATGATATCCATCCCCCACTGCTTAAAAGGTTCTGTTATCATCACAGGCTTTAATGGTCCTGCTGCTTTAACTTGTCTTCCACCGCACCTTTGACAAATGTCGCACTTTCTGACATGGGCGTGTACATCTTTGAACAGTGTGGGCCAATAGTATTCGGCTCTGAGAATTTTATGAGCTATAGTATCTCCGGAGAAATGTCCTCCAGCAGGCCCATCATGTAAATCTATCATGACTTTCTTCGCATCTTCTTTCTCTAAGCATCTAAGAAGAACTCCATCATAATTCTCTCTGAATAATATTCCTTCAATAATCTGATATGAGGTTGATTTAAGACACAGTGCTCTTCTTTGCTTAGAATTCCAATGTTCCGATAACAATCCCGCTTGAAGGTAATGCACAAGGTCTCGATACCAGGAGTCCGGAGCTATGAAAAGAGGACATACATCCATCAAAGGTAACTCAACTTCGTCTTCCCAGTCATGTTCTTCATTGTCTTTACTTTCAGTCATTAGTTTGCACAATCCTTGCCCTTTAACTATGGAGGCTGGCTTGAATTCAAGGTCATACTCCTGTAGAGCTGTTACCTAGTTGCCTCTTCTTTCTCCTAACTCCTCTTGTACGAAAAGAGACCTCACAGCTGAGTGTGGAACTATTACCTTTGTCCTGTTCTTAAGTATATATGGTCTGAATTGTTTTACCGCTTTGAACACTGCGTAAGCTTGTTTATCCACAGCTGGGTAATTCAATTCGGCCCCTTGCAGACCAGTGCTCATAAATGATATAGGGAGCTCATCTCCCCCATCTTCCTTCTGGGTAAGCACCGCTGCTAGTGAATCGTTAGATGCAAAAGTATATAAAATAAAATCTTTCTCAAAATCCAGACTTTTGAGAGAAGGTGCATGCGCAACAACTGTCTTTATTTTACTAAACGCATTCATCTCAACATCAGTCCACTTGAATTGTACACTTTGCTTTACCATTTGCTGTAACGGTTTAACAATTTGAGCGAAATCTGGCTCAAACCTTCACACGAAATTTATTGTCCTCATAGATGATTGCATGCCCTTTTTATTATGGGGTAAGGGAATCTGTTCGATAGCTTTGATCCTCTCTGGGTCTATGGAGATCCCCTTCTTAGAAACCACGTGACCCAGGAGCTTACCCTCGGTAACGACAAACAGGAACTTCTTGGGGTTTAATGAGATACCATATTTTCGGCAGCGTTCAAAAATCTGTTTTAGATGAAACGCGTGTTCCTCCCCTTTCTTCGAGAATATCGTAATGTCATCGAGGTATACTACAGCACTGCGGCCAATCAGACCGCGGAAAGCTATGTCCATAGCCCTTTGGAAAGTAGCTCCAGTGTTTATGAGTCCAAAGGGCATCCTTACGTAAGCAAAAGTTCCCCATCTGGTTCGGAAAGTAGTTTTAAGTCTATCTTCTTCAACTACTAACACTTGATTGTAGCCTAAGAATCCATCTAATAAAGAGAATAATTTAGAACTTGAAACCATTTGCAATATCTGTTCCATGGGTGAGACAGGATAATTGTCTTTATCCGAAGCGCGATTTAAGTTTATGAAATTCACACATAGTCTAATTTCTCCGAATTTCTTCCTTAATGGTACCAGAGTTGAAACCCATTCCGAGTGTCTGACTTTGAAAATAATTTTAGCATCCAACAGCTTCTTTACTTCATTCTGAATCAGAGGCTCCAATTTAGGATGCATTTTCCTTAAAGGCTGTTGATAAGGCTTGACTCCAGTTCTGATGGGGATAACATGCTGAATAATATTGGTGTCGAAAGTCTTCAGATCTTCATACGTCCAAGCAAAAACATCTTTGTATTGTTTGAATAGATTGATGAACTTATTCCTTTCACCGGGAGAGCAGCACTTTCCCAAATTCACATATTTAGGCTCAATTTCAGTCCCTAAATTAATTAACTCGAACTGTAGAGACGAGCTTATGAGTCTTCACATTCACTGGCCTTCTGAATTTCTCGTTTAGATCAAACATTTGCTCTAAAGTCCTGACTCCTTTAGGAATAAAATTATCGAATTTTAGCTTGGCTTGATGTTCTTCATCGTCAATAATCGCCCGTTTGAAGGTCTCGTCATTTGTCAGGCATTCTAGAATCTGCTGATCATCATCAAAAACTCGTAGATTGGTGATCATATCTGGAACTGAAGGCCTGAAAAGCAATTCAACAGAGCACCGATTATTAGAGGGCACAAGCCTCGCAGCTGAGGTGGCCAACAAGTCAGCTACCGCATTATTAAGTCTAGGAATCAATACAATGTTAAATGCATGAAAATATTTAAGCAAATCCCATACTTCATTTTGATAAGTTTTTAAATGAGGAGAAATGCAATGTATTTGATTTTGAATTTGTTTTACAATTATTTCAGAATCCCCAAACTCTTTCAGATTTTTTACCTTTAATTCAATTGCTTTTCTTAGTCTTTGAACTAGTGCTTCATATTCAGCTGTGTTATTGGTGCATTCAAACTCTAACCTACATGAAAGAAAATGTTTATTTTTCTTAGGATCAATCAGGACATAGCCGGCTCCTGACCCCTTCAAAGTTTTAGAACCATCAAAGAAAAGCGTCCAGAAATCACTTACCACTACTGTGCATGAATCAATACCTACATCTATAGTTAAGTCTACTATTTTACAATCGATTTCATCAGCCTGCGAGAACCGAAGGAGATCAGGATGAGCGTCTGACGTATCGCTGGCTTCTTCCGCTTGATAATTTCCCGGTTCTAGTTCAATAAAGTAATTTCCCAAAACATAATTCACTGGTTCATTTTTCTCTTCGAACTGAGTAACATTGTGTTTCATGTGGGGCTCCCTTAAAACTTTTATTTGATTAGGGCTTCGTTTATAAGGTATCCACAGATGTGACCAGTCCGATGCAAAATATCCACTCAGCTTTGCCGACCAATCTCTGTTCAAAACAAGTCCATAAGCTTCCGGTATGTCAGCCACCATGATGTCAATGAATTGACATACCTTATCATTTGAAGATAAGCGAATGAGAACATCCTCCATTTCCCCAATTACTTTCACATTCGTTCTATCCAACTGAATAACCCTCCAGGTAGATGGTTTAGGTTGCCCATTTATTTTTTTGTAGACCGACAGCGGCATAACGTTTGTTAAAAATCAGACCTCTGTTCACTTACAGATTTCGTCAAACACTTCATAAACCTTTGATATCAGGCCTCAACAGTAAACCACATTCAAGCACATTAATTAACCATGCAAAGAAACTATCCTGTAGGCTGATATACTGTTTATAAAGCACATTTAGCAGCGAAAAAACATAACTAACAGCAGACTGTAATACACATTTAAAACACAGTATTTTGGTCAAATAGACCCTGGAAAAACCCCCTCAACCCCTGGGGGAAAACCAGCATGCAGGA
>LPNX010093773.1:82791-92850 GCA_001517045.1 Pseudotsuga menziesii | reverse complement strand
ATTGTGATAAACAAATATTGATTAAAGGTGCTTGAGATCTAGTTTTTTAGTAGGATATCATCATTACAAGGTATCTACATTGTAACCACACTGGGAGGACAACTAACATGGCTCGATTAGGATGTCAATGCTTGGAATAATTTGAGCAAACACAATTGATCAATGCTTGGAATAAAGTGACAACTTAAGCAATCGAATAGAGCAATCTAGGCACAGTTAGAGTGAAAATTCAAGTAACTAGAATCACTGCATTCATATACAAAATATTCCTCCCCCATTTGATGGCTTGACAGTATAATTACATTGATATGCTTTAACTAGACAATAATATACTCTTAATAATAGGGTTTTATTGTTATTTTGGTTTTAGAGCATTTACATCGAGATGCCAAATCAAACAATATATATATATAATAATCAACACCGACGGGCGATTCGATAGTTCATTACTCTTGATTAAACATTATTTGGGCCTTAGGACCACTATGTGAAATTCATTCTTCATTCCCTCTGGCACTCGCATAGTTTGCAATTGTTGATCACCTACACGCTCAAAGCCCGAAGTTGGAGCAAGGGGTTGAAGCCCGACTATGCAGAGCAGAGGGGTCATAGAGGAGAGGGGTAGTAGAGGAGAGGGGCCATAGAGGAGACGATACAATGATATTTATCTTAGCCCTTTGTCCTCTGCAATGATATTTTCTTGGGTGTGGGTATGGGTTTGGTTAGAAACAGGTTCCCAAGAGCACGCAGTCAAGAAGAAGAGCAGCTACAGGTCGCGGAATCAATGGTGGAGGCGGAGGATTTGGGGTAAGTTTGAAGCCATTGAATCTGTGCAAGTGTTTGCTGGAGTTTGTGATTTTTCTCATGTTCCTCTACCCGTTTTATATGACTGAAAAAAACAATCTTCAGACAATCAATTACTTCTAAGACTGTTTCTGAAAACCTTTAAGTTTTCAAGGCATTCTAGGTTTTCTCTACTACACTGTAGAAACAATTCAGTATAATAATCTTTCTTAGAAATAATAATATTCCAAAGATCTAATAAATACCACTGTTTTGGATTGAACACCACATCCTTGTCTTACCTTTCTGGAAAAAATAGGGCATATCTCTTGTATGCGTATACTTATGCTTCTCTAAAATATTCTCAGAAACCCCAAACCCCATTTGGTGGTGTACTAGTTGGGGGACATGTCTGCCCTAGGATGGGTCTCCTCGTTTTTCACAAACAACACAATATCTTTCAATATGGGGCATCTGGATTCACTGTCAGAATGCATGTTTTGAAGATTCTCACGTTCTGTATGTATGATATTTATAAAAATTAATGCTCCTCCGCTTTCCTCGGGGAAATCTCTTCTATATTTTACACAAATGTGTGCCTTTTATTTCTGATTTATCTGGCCAACATTTCTTCTATGGTAGCTCTGTCTGTGTTCTTTGCAGTGTGTATCAAGCTGTGACTTCTCCTCTACATCTGGTTTGGGTGCCTCTCCCCACTCTGCTATGTGATTTACCATGCTTTTATTTAATCTACTAATCTGAGGCAACTCACCAGCTACAGGAGTTTCTACTCCTTCATCTGTCTGGTATGATAACTTTGTTCTGCTCAATGCTCAGCTTTTCCATCTATGTGCATTGTTCTTTTATTTAATCTATATCAATACCTCTATGGTTATTGTGGACTAAGAATAATTTTCTCAAACATTGATAAAGTGCTCTTAACTCTGTAAGAAGCTAATCAAAACCTTATCGCTTGCCTTACGAAACCTTACACCATGATCTAACACTGGATTATATAACCAAAGCACCAACACTAGTCTGTACAACACAATGAGCTTCTTGTACATCACACTTTATCCAATAAAGCTTTATGGATAATATTATTACTCCATGTTTTATAGATCATCAATAAACAGTACAATCTCTTTCCCAAATACAAGCAACAGAGAAGTTGGCAAACCCTTCTAACAAATGATAAGTAATGAAGCCACCACTTTTTTCTCAAATCGAGGCCTAATTTTAAAATAACCTTCTCTAATTTAATTCTACAGACACAATGAAACAATGAGAAATCTCTTACCTTTGGACGTTGATGAGGATGTAGATGGATTTGAGAGCTCTTCCCTTAGCTCATAGCAGTCTTGTTGAATATTTTCCTCCTTTGTACAAAGTAAAACACGCAGCTGCCTCCTTCTCCACATAAGAAACTTGAAATCCCAATGACACAAGAGAATGATAATTTTGCTTTGCATACGCAATGATTGAGCACATTCCAAGAAACAACAGAGGTAATGCAAGAAGAAAATTCGGTAATTGTTTCAGCTGGAAATATCGTAAGAAGCCAACTTCCCTGTGGCAAAAGAAAACAAAGCAATTTGTGAATTGGATAATTATGGCAATATTCCAATCAGTTGACTCAGCTAGAATTTGACCATACAAGAACCAACCTACCAGTAATGACTTTGAATAAAGCCATACAAATAAGTTACTCTTGCATTGCACCAAGGTCTGCTTCCTTTGGATGATGGCTCTCCATAACAAATATTTAAGAATCCATATAGTTGAAACATAAAAAATGGGACAAAAACACAAACTGAACATAGACAAGCAACAATGAGAACCTACAATGCTAACTACAAAACAAGATACTTTAATTAGATTCAGGTTGTCCATATGAAGTATAATCAGCTTCTACGAACCCTATAATCCTTGTTATAGATGATTCAGAACTAGAAAAACCAATTGACAGGATAAATTAGGAAAAAACAGATAAAATTAGTAGCTTAATTATTCATTTAGAATACAGACTCCAAAGTGCTAGAAGTATGATCAAGTATGGAAACCAAGTCCCTTTGATGATGGAGGGAAACCAAGTCCCTTTGATGATGGAGGGAAACCAAGTCCTGGAGGTCAAACAACTCCCTTCACACATGCACGGGTTTTACACTCGCTGAGGATTGAGCTTAAGCTGTTTGCATGGCAATGCACTGCTCTAACCACTATGGCATAGCCTGACAGATAACCTTTAGCTAATTGATTGGCTTTCCTTTCTGTAAGAAATTAATGTTTTTAATTACTTTTTGTTGCTATCAGCTGATTGGGGCAAGTCCCTAATGGAGCCTGAGAGGCCGACACCCCCCTACAGGCGACACGCATATATACCACATTTTTACTTACCTACTTCTTTATAAAGTACATTTGTTTAATTATGATATCAACGTGGTCAGTATTTAAATATGTTTTTAAATAAGATTTTCCCCGTGTATTGGTTTCAGTTCGAAATTAATGTTTTTAATTACTTTGTTGCAGTCAGCTGATCGGGGCAAGTCCCCAATGGAGCCTGGGAGGCCGACACCCCCCTACAAGTGACAAGTATATATACCACATTTTTACTTACCTACTTCTTTAGAAAGTACATTTGTTTAATTATGATATCAACGTGGTCAATATTTAAATATGTTTTTAAATAAGATTTTCCCCGTGTATTGGTTTCAGTTCGAAATTAATGTTTTTAATTACTTTGTTGCAGTCAGCTGATCGGGGCAAGTCCCCAATGGAGCCTGGGAGGCTGAAACCCCCCTACACGCCATGCTCATGGGGTCATGAGCAGGTATATAGCACATTGTGAATTTCAGAAACTGTATTTATACATATTTATGTTATCTAATTATATTAATGATTTCAAATTGATATTAATGTTTTCTATTTTTATGTCGGATGATACTTATCTATAGACGGATCCGAAGGATATGGATTTGGGGCACATTCTTGACGATGTTGACCTCAAGAATTCAAAGAATATCCGGGATGCAGTTCAAAAATCAAAAACAAAATTAAATCAGGAGGTTGTCAATCTGCTTATATCGGATCCACAAATAACGCAGGATGAGACTCAAGCAAAGATAGATCGTGTGTTGCTTAAAGTAAAGCGCTTGGATGTAAGCTGCTAACTCTTTAATTATAAGTCTATTCCAAATGCAATTTTTTTTCCTATTCGTATACGAGTAACTAAAATATTATTTGTTTCTACAGGAATATTTTTTCCCTGGTGAGAGGCATGCTGATACCATTGAGCATGAAACCCCCTTCGCCACTGATCATGTATCGTTGTTGTCTGGCTAGTTGGAAACACAAAATGAGACACCCCAGACAGAACATGAGAGTGTCGACGAGGATCAGGGGCATGCGAGTGCTGGCGAGGATCAGGGGCCGGTACATGGAGAAGAGCATGACTTTGATGCTGCCATCCCAGCATTTCCTGGATCTTTCCGTGTCACTAGCACAGGAACATTTGAGACTACTTTTTTGGTGGACAAAGATCTCATTCCCTACAAGATGGAGAAGATTCCAGGTACTATTGACAAAATGTTTTAACTATATATTATAATTTTATTGGAATGTAATTATGCATCATTCTTTTTACACTAATTAACACATACTCATTTTTGTAGGAAATGATGTCTTTTATAAACATCTTAATGATTGGTCTTTAGAGCTGTTTGGGCCCACTATCCGCACATGGTGGAACCGGCAGAGTGAAGTTTTGAAAGATGAGCTTATTGCTCACTTGGTTGGGTTTTTTGGTGCCGAAACCTTCAACCAAAAAAAGGTTCTCGAAAAAGCTGGCCAACATTTACATTATGTACGGGAGGGATATCGAAACAACTTAGCAATTAATCCAAAGTATGAGCACCCTCCGATGATTCCAACAAGGGAGTGGAAAGGCTTCCTGGATGATGCAAGGGAGAAAGCTGCGAAAATAGCGGGCAAGCTAGTACCCGAGTCAGCTAGAAGGTATGCAATACTTTCGGCAATGCAATTATATGTTTATTACACTTTATTTTCCATTTTTTTTCAATTTTTAACATATTTAAAATTACTTTTATAGGCTACCAGATACGTCGAAGGCCACCCGAGCAAGAATAGAAAAACATGGGCAACACAAGCTTGGCCCTGGTGGATATTCCAACCTACAAGCACGAATCGTAAGTATGATCAATAATTATTTTATTGTATAGAAATTATAGATTGCATTTAAAATTGTTTCATGATGATATAACAAAAACAATGATGATCTAATTGAAAATTACAGGCTCAAAGATTCCATGATTTGCCAATGGAGGAAGACATGAGGATCGGCTACCAATGTGGGTTTTTAGGTGTTGTTGAACATCGAAGAAGCAGTTGTGGTAGCCAAGCAAAGTATTCCAGTGATCCATCCTGCGAACAGGTAACTACAATAAACAAATTCTATTTAAGATTGAGTCATTGTGTTTTATATTCATTAATAAACTAGTACATAAAATATTGAGTCTCTTTGTGTTAAGCCGCACAACGAAAGTAGAGAAAATGCGGAGGATGGAGGAGAAAGAGATATTGGAGTTCATGTTGATCGAAATCCAGGTAATAAATATTCCTGTGTTAAAAAAAAACTAGTATGGATTAAAGTCTCAAATATTAAATTGAAAATACTATATTGTTCTAAGTGTTGATGTTTTAATGCAGAGGGTCTTCATGTGCAACTTGAGGCAGCATCAGAAGATCAAACACATGAAATTCATGTCACCCATGAGTTTCCAGGTACAAAGCACCGCTCTAATGTTTTTTTCTTAATGAAGGACTTACAATGATAATAATAAAAACACTTCAAGTAATTAATATTTCTTCATTTTTCCAGTACATCCTAGCACCTTACAGCAACCACATACACATCGTGAGCACACGACCCGTCGACAAACATGATCACAGACAGCTACAAAGGGCATAGAAAACAAAAAACAATTGGTAGAAAAGGATGTCACACTTAGAGAATATGTGGAGAGAAAAAAGCGCCAAAAAAAGTAGTGATTGTAACAAGTACACTATTACAGTATTTTTTTATGCATTGTCCTCGGATATTATTTTTGATATTATGGAGTAATGTCTTCAACTATTTATTTTTTTCTATGTATGAATGAATGAATGAGTTAATCAATGAATGCTATAAACTAATTAATGATCAAATGCACGTAATTCCTTTAAGACAAGAAACTCACGATGTTCGCACAAAATATCATTTATTTCCAAGCACGTGCATTGGGTATGGGGAATTGAGAGTGATGTGAGGGGGGGGAGGGGCCATATGAGCTTCCACCTTCACGTGGTTGGCCCTGTTTAGTAGAGAATATTAAACAATTCTCGAAATAGAGAGGAGCTCAATAAGGTAAAATGCATGCATTATTACAATGTTTCTTTCTTATGACCAGATACGTTGTTTCTTTCTTCCAGCTAACTATAGACATGCATTTTCTTTATACTGCAAAGTGAGAATCTTGATGGGCTGGAGATTTCTGGTTTGGAAGATCTTCAAAGTCTACATGTTGAGGAATTGACCAAGCTTTTCCAAGCTAAGGTATTTGTATCTAGTTAAGATTAAGTGGGAAAGGTACGTAGCTTGTTGGAGTTACATCTTAGCTTGTAAGTTTTTATATGAGGTAATTAGGTGTTTATGTTAGCTTCAATTAACTTATATATTATGAATTGCTTGTTTAATCTCATGGAACCGGTAAGTATGTTAATCCATGTGTGTTATTTTAATTGTCTGCTTTGTATTTCCTCCTTATGTTAATCCATTTTATTTGAGGAAGTTTTGGCTAACATGATGGTCTTACAAATACAGTAGTAGAAAGTTGAAAGAATGGTCTTATTTTGTCATTTACTAATGTCTGTAATGGGTTTTATTTACCTAGAAGCTATTTGCACACATACCCTAAAGGTGGAGAATTGACTGTGAAGGTGAACTCTATGACATCAATAGAGATTGTGCTTCCCTTTAGCTATTATAGTCTACCCTACTGTCAACCTTCCAAAGGGCCCAAAAAAAAGTGCAGAGAATTTGGGTGAGCTTCTCATGGGTGACCAGATCGAGTCCTCCCCTTATATATTTCATATGAATATGAACGAGTCTGTTTATCTTTGCACTACTAAGCCCTTAAATGAACAGCAAGTAAAGGTCTTGAAGCAAAGGATTGATGATATTTACCAAGTCAATCTGATTCTTGACAATCTCCCAATCATGAGATACACTCAACAGAATGACATAGTGATTAAATGGACGGGGTTCCCCGTGGGTGGTTATGACCAAGATAAGAACTACTACATAATAAATCACCTAAAATTTAGGGTGTTGGTCCATGAGTATGAGGATTCCGAGTTCAATTCTTCCCTGGGATGGTGTTTTTAATCCTTACCATATTGAACTTTATTTTGTGGGGCAGTCACAGCACAGGAGCTATCCCTATTTCCCTTTTCTTCATCCTTTTGTCCCTCTGGTTCTGCATCTCTGTGCCTCTTACACTTCTAGGTGGATTTATTGGGACCAGAGTTGAAGCCATACAATATCCATTAAGAACTAACCAGATCTAGGGAAATCCCAGCCAGAAAATATCCGTCATGGATCCTTGTCCTGGGAGCAGGTACCTTGCCTTTCAGGACCCTCTTCATTGAGCTCTTCTTCATCATGTCTAGCATCTGGCTGGGAAGGTTCTACTATTTTTTTGGGTTCCTATTTGTTGTGCTTGTCCTACTTGTTATTGTGTGTGCTAAGGTCTCCATGGTTCTCACGTACATGCACCTCTGTGTGGAGGATTGGCAGTGGTGGTGGAAGTCATTCTTTGCATCTGGCTCAGTTGCTCTCTATGTTTTCCTATATGCAATCAACTATCTGGTTTTTGATCTTCGCAGCTTGAGTGGCCTAGTTTCTACAGTGCTTTATCTTGGGTACTCCTTGATAATGGTGCTTGCAATAATGCTTTCCACTGGTACCATTGGATTCTTGACATCATTCTACTTTGTTCACTACCTCTTCTCTAAAAGGAGAATTGCAAGAGAGGATACTGTGCTCGGAACCTCAAGCAGGCCTTTCCTTGAAAGCTTTGTATTGGGATTCAATTTATTTTCTCTTTTCTTGAGTATTTCAGAAAGATATAGGTATGTTTTGAATATATCCTTACATCTTACATTGAAGGTAGAACTGTTCTATCCTCTTCTGTATCCAGTGGTTGGATAATATTTCTTCAGTATCATATAACTGAGAGCTAGGTTTAGGTATTTGTAGGTAGAGGTATTTTCGGGATATTCCCTCACATGAAAAAGATCGATCAGGAATTGTCATTTTTAAATTGATGATATCGGATGATTAGAGAAATAGATGCATAGCACAGTACTCTGTTTTTATGTCTTTAGTGTCCATCGAGGAGGAATCAATTAGTGTAGAAGAAGACAATACTCTTTTGCTTAGTCAAATGTTGAGGCTAAATGTTCTTGTCCCACGTCAATAATGAAAGGAGAGTAGCTCCAGAAATAGCTCCATATATGGATTTCTTTTATAATCTTCATTCATGGTTTTGTACATATTCCATTAATTGTAATAAACAAAATTAGACATTGTTAGTATGGAATATTTTTTATCCTTGCTTATAATAGATTAATAAAAGCAGACCAACAATTTCATAGCTTCCAAACCCACAACATTTCTAGGGGAATCTCTTCCTTTAAAGTTATATTATTTGTTATAGACTGTACAATTTCCTACCTTGTAAGATAGCCTACAAATTAAGTAAAATGATGTGATAGGAAGGCAGCAAATGGGTTTGGTAAAGCATCAACCATCTCGTTCACAGTCAATAGTTATTAACAACATTCTTTATCTAGAATTTACTAAATTTAGAAGGGTGGTGTCCTCTAACTCTTAAATGCACTATTGAAACCTGAAGCTAGAAACGTGATATAGATTGATCTATAAACTCACACAAATATAATCGTACAGGCCTGCAAAACACCCGGAGTTTATCTTTATGTTTCTGAAGCAATTTGGCAGCTCCAAGAAGCATAGTGACATGTGCATCATGCCCACAAGCATGCATTTTTCCAATATTCACACTCTTGTGCTCCCAATCCACGAGCTCCTTCACATCACAAGTAAAATCACTGAATTAGTAAAGACAAATTAAACAAGCAGGAACAAAGAGTAGTAAAAACATAAACAGGACACTGATAAAAGAATAATAATGAAACCAAACATAATTTGAACGTTGTACTCATCAAGTTGTGGGATCGAGGCATATCTGTTTATCATACAAGCTTGCCTCAAGCCATATGTACCTTACGTTCCTTGTCAGAGATGATTGGGACTGGATGCAAGTTAAAGTGACCTTTGGTAGCTTTGTAAATGTTATTTATAAACCCCAGTTTGCTACTAAAAAGGATTTTGAGAGAAAGAAAGCAGCTATCTCTAGAAAATCCCCTTGGTATAAGTTCTGAAATTTCTTTAGAGGGCACAAACCTCACCCTGAGCCACATTTCATTATCAAGTTTGATGTATTGTTTTACCTTAAGAATATTCATGAGTTTATTCTTGAAAATTGCGAGGAAACTTATTCTGTTCTCTGGAGTATGGGTTGTGCAGTCAAGTTCACCCTTGCAAATGAGATTGTTTGGGAGGTGGTAATAATCAACTGAATGGAGTTTTGCGTCTCTCAGGTGCCAGTCACCTGATTTTTATCTTGAGGCTATCAGGTACATGCTTAGAATTTAGCACAGGGTTTCAAGTTCCTTGTGCCAACTTGGTGCCTTGCTAATACTGATGGCCTATAAAGCCAGGTCTGTGTGGGGGCAGCCATCTCCTAGTATGATGCCTCATTCCTTCCTGACTGAAACATTATTTTTCTCGTAGCACTTGAAAATCTATGTGATGTTGGGTGTTGATTCAAACCCTTACTCTACAGCAGGCCCTAAAGGGAAGCCACAATTTATAGATACTTTAATTACTAGATGTCACTCTCACTGGATCTCAAAGGCTCAAACTTTGGTCTGTTTGCTTGTTACCAGTTATCCAGGAACTATACCTTAGCCTTCCACGCCTTTTTATGAGGCTATGATTAACTCCTTTTATCTGCTAACCCTGATATGGGGCCACTGCTTGATGCAGGAAAGTCATGGCTGAGCCCAAAAATAAAGGAACTTCACACAAACATTGAGCAGGGATACAAAGTGCAGATTCAAATAAAAATGATATCC
>LPNX010093773.1:42882-73239 GCA_001517045.1 Pseudotsuga menziesii | reverse complement strand
TGATACACACCTATCATACCAATTTATGTGAGAATACCTATTTAGTTAAGTAAACCATATATCTTATTCTAACATTACAAATATACATATTTTTATATTAAGTCATAGTATAATAAACTATAAAAACATGTATAATTATAATATGCATCACACATATCATACAAATTTATGTGAAAATATCTATATATTTAAATAAATCATAAATACTAATTTTAACTTTAATAAGTGTTGCATGGTAAAATGAAGTCTCTTCTCAACTCATCTCATAAATCACCACCATAAAATAATAACAAAATAGCCACCATAAAATAATTGCAAAGGTAATCAGCTAAAAAAATTAAAAACATAAATAAAAATTAATAATAATCTTCAAATTAAACAATACATCTAAACTAAAGTAGAGAATACATCTAAACTATAATTTTTATAAAATACAAAATAAAGTGTGTTTATGTTCCTATCATAACTAAGGAGACAAAGGAGACTTAGGGATTGGGTTTTAGCTACACATATGCACATAATAAAAGAGGGTTTGGGCTCCCATGGAACGAAAGTTTCGCACGAACAAATTATGAGAAGAAGAAGGAAGGTGATGTTAGTGTTTGGGTTTGAGCCACCAAAGTGTTGGAAAAATGTAATTACTCGCAGATATGTACCTGACTCTCAGCCAACTCTGTTAGAGTCTGTACAAGTCAAGATCTTGTCTGTCAGTCTGACAAGAGGGAAGAGTCCACAATTCGGCAATGTAAACCAGTCAAATTTATTTCTGAAGCTAAGTTGTTAGGTAGATAGTTATTACAGTCTTTAATGGTGAGTCAGTCGACCCATGTAGATGCAATCTTTAGGTTGCCTATAAATATAAGAAGCAAATTGTAAATCAGTTTACAAAGAGAGTCAAGAGATATTATAGACATTAGAAAATAGAGAGAACTCTGGGTGAGAAAAGAGAATTTGAAGCTCAAGCTTCTGTGTGAGTGATTCAGTCGAAGAGCTGAAGCTCTGTAAAAGGACAAGTCTGGACCGACAAGTTTAGGCTGACAAGTTTGTAATACTTTGTTATTCCCGCATAGTTAAATATATGAAATAGTTTATGGTTGAATGCATGATTATTTGTCCGCACATATTTCCATATTTAGTTGGGTAAATGTATTTTACAATTACTGTTAAATGAAAGATCAAAGAACACATAAATTTCTCACCGTGTGAAAGTTCAAGGGTTTTACAGCACATTGGTCGACTCAAGTCTACCTACATATTTGGGCATATGTTTTTATAAGTTATTTGGATTTGTTAATGTGTCCATTTTACTTCATATTACTCACAGGTGAAAAGCATTTGTAATTTCTTAAGTCTCTTAGACTAAGAAACATACTCTGTATATTTCGACCAAAGTGAACCGACAAGGTCGGTTGTGTGAGCTGACTTGAGAGGTAGGTTGAGTCAGCCAACTTGAGTGGTCGGAGAGGTGAGACAACTTGAGAAGTCGAAGAATTCAACCGACTTAGAAGTGACAAGTGGTCGAGGTAAAATTAGTCGGTAGAACCAACAAGTAAGTCGAAGTAAATTTAGTCGAGTGGAAAGACCGACTAAAATTTATAAACTTGTCTAGTTGGGAGATAGACAAGTTTCACCCGACAAGTGAAAAAGAAAAAGAGGTCAGCGTGAAAAGTGAAAATTAAATTTTAATATCGACTGAGCCCTAAACTCAAGTTTAGTCGGCTTGGTTTTGGCTAACTGGTATCAGAGCTTGGTTTCGTATCAAAGCAAGGTTTATATCAGCCCAAGATTTAGGAAATAAATCTTGTCTTAAAAGGTGGAAATTTAATTTTCTAAGGAAAGTTAATTAAAAATTAAAATGGCTTCCACTTCTGGTTCATTGCAAACTCCAATATTTACAGGAAATAATTATGAATATTGGTCTTTAACAATGAAGGCTTTATTCAGAGGTCAATATGTCTAGGAGATAGTCCAGCATGGTTATGTAGAACCAGTAGACATGACAGCATATAACAATCTCACACAAGCTGAGAAAGATGTCTTGAGGGAACAGAGGAAGAAAGATGGAAAAGATATATTTTTCATACATCAAGCTATGGATGAGAGCATACTCCCAAGAATAGCATCAAAGACCAATGCTAAGGAAGCATGGGATACATTGGAGACTGCTTATCAAGGTTTGGATAAGGTAAAGACATCCAAGCTGCAGATTCTGAGAAGAGATTTTGAATCTCTGTCCATGAAAGATTCAGAGAATGTAGACACATTCTACACCAGAGTTGTTGGGTTGATAAACCAACTGAAATCTCATGGAGAACCCATAGCAGACCAAAGGGTTGTTGAAAAAATTCTCAGAAGTCTTCCCCCAAGATTTTAAAACTTGGTTGTGACCTTAGAGGAACACACAGACATGATGACATTTACCATTGATGATTTGCAAGATTCACACATAAATCATGAACATAGACTGAGCAGAACACAGACATCATTGGAAGGTGCATTTGTAGCACAGTCATCCATAAGTCGTGGTAGAGGCAGGGGGAGAAACAACATCAGAGGCAGAGGAAGAAGTTCTTCAAGAGAAGGACGAGGTAGAAGTCCTACAAATGTCGGTGGTAGAGGAGATAAATAGAACCCAAGTCAACCAAGTGGCCAGAGGTTTGATAAATCAAAAATTCAATGTCATTACTATAAGAATTTGTGTCATTATGCATATGAATGCAGGAAGAAACAATATGACCAAGGAAGGCAAAGCGCAAATCATTCGACCAGCACCAGCACTTCGACAAGTGCAATGTTAATGGCATCAACATCTCCACTTGAATGCAATGTTGTTCAAGAAAGTCCACATGACATATGGTACTTGGATTCAAGCTGCAACAACCACATGACTGGTAATTTAAATTTGTTTTCCAGTCTAGACAATTCAGTTAAAACTGATGTTACACTTGGAAACAATGTCCAAGTTACTGTCTTAGAAAAAGGTAATGTCGATATTCTAACCAAACAGGGGGAGAGTAAGTATATCCCTGATGTTTATCATGTCGAAGTTCTGAAACATAATTTGTTAAGCATTGGACAGTTGTTACGAAAAGGCTATAGAGTATACATGGAAGATGAACACTGTGTGATCAAAGACAAGCGTCCAAGCGACCAACTGATAGCAAAAGTGCCAATGACAAGCAACTGCTTGTTTCCATTGAGGATAGTTCTCAACATAAAAGGGAAGACAAACTCAGGAACTGCATTCAAGGCAAAAAGTGAAGAAATAGTTGATCTCCTCTACAAGAGAGGAAATTGTAGCACTAATTTGCAAGCTTCATTTCAGACGAAAGTTCAGGATGAATCCTGGCTGTGGCATTTCAGATTTGGACATCTAAATTTTGGTGGGATGAAGCTACTACACACAAATAATATGGTGAAGGGATTACCATTGATCAATAGACTAGAGAGGGTTTGTGAAGGATGCATTTTTGGCAAACAGCACAGAGAGACATTTCCAGTCAGAAAGTCCCATAGAGCATGCACACCACTTGAAATTGTGCACTCTGACATCTGTGTTCCAATGCAGACATCATCCATTGGTGGCTGCAAGTATTTTCTAACCTTTATTGATGAATACTCAAGAAAGACATGGGTATATTTCTTGAAACATAAATCTGATGCATTTGGTTATTTTCAGCAGTTCAAGGCACTCGTGGAGAACTAGAGTGGTCACCGCATCAAGATATTAAGGACCCACAGAGGAGGTGAATATGTTTCAAATGAATTTTTGAGTTTTTGCAAGACCCATGGCATACAAAAACAATTCACTGCACGGTATACAGCTCAGCAAAACGGTATAGCCAAAAGAAAGAATAGAACCATCATGGAGATGGCTGGTAGCATGTTGGCAGCCAAGCATTTGCCAAATGAGTATTGGGGTGAAGGAGTCGCAACTGCCATTTACATTATGAACCAGTGTCTGACAAAGAGTGTGAAGAACAAAGTTCCCCAAGAAGCATGGACAGGTATGAATCATAGTGTTTCACATTTAAAAGTTTTTGGTTGTGTTGCATATGCTCATGTTCCAAATGAGCTAAGAAGGAAGCTAGACAAGAAGGGACAAAAATGTATTTTTGTCGGCTATTCATAAGACACAAAAGCATACAAGTTGTATGAACCTGTCGTAAGGAAAGTGATAATCAGTCAAGATGTTCAATTTGTAGAGAATGAATCATGGGATGGAACCGTCGACATAAATGTCAACATTGTATCGAACGTCGACAATGATGATATGGAAGAGGAAGTGGTTCGAATACCACATGTAAATCAACTGGTCGCAGCACAGGCAACCCCCATGACACCATGACATGGTTCAACACAAGGACCATCGAAATAAGTAGCAGCTCAAGCTACACTGAAAAAGTACACCAAGAGGACAACAGACTCCATCAAGCATTCAATCAAGGTCGACATTGACAGAACCGGTGAAGACAAGAAGTCTGCGAGAGATATACGAAGCTGGTACACCTAATTCATTCTCTCTCTTTGCATTATTTGCACCTATATATGATCCACTAACATTTGAAGAATTTGTTGAAGAATAAGTATGGGCACAAGCCATGGATGAAGAAATAGAATGCATTAATAAAAACCAAACATGGGAACTGGTTGATGTACCAAAAGACAAATATGTAATCAATGTCAAATGGATTTACAAGACAAAGCAAGATGCTGATGGAAATGTGCAAAAGCACAAGGAAAGAATGGTATCAAGAGGGTTCACACAGCAACCCGACATCGACTTCAATGAAACATTTGCACCTGTTGCATGCATGGATATAGTCAGAATAGTTTTGGCCATTGCTACACAAAACAAATGGCATGTTCATCAAATGGATGTCAAGTTGGCATTCTTAAATGGCTATCTAGTAGAGGAAGTATATGTGGAACAGCCACAAGGGTATGAAGTTCCAGGTCAAGGATATAAAGTGTATAGGCTGAAAAAGGCATTCTATGGTTTGAAACAAGCTCCTAGAGCTTGGTACAGTCGGATTGATTCCAATCTCACTGAAAATGGATTTCACAGAAGTGAAAGTGAACCGAATTTGTACACCAAAGTCGATGAGCAAGGTAAGATGTTAACTGTCTGCTTGTATGTAGATGATTTAATATTTACTGGTGATTATGGCATAACAGATTTTAAAGCAGTCATGGAAAGTGAATTTGAAATGACTGATCTGGGGCATATGAAGTTTTTTTTGGGCATTGAAGTTCAACAGTCTGAAAGTGGTATCTTTATATCACAGTCTAAGTATGCAAGTGAAGTTTTAAAAATATTTAACATGTCTAATTGCAAGATAGCCCCAACACTAGTAATAACAGGTTTAAAATTGAGCAAGGATGATGAAGGATCCACTGTAGATCCTATGCTGTTCAAAAGGCTTTTTGGCAGCCTTATGTATTTGACAGCGACAAGACCAGACATCATGTATGGAGTAAGTCTGATTTCAAGGTTCATGGAGTCACCAAAAGACTCACATTGGCAAGCAGGTAAAAGAATTCTGAGGTATGTAAGTGGCACAAAAGACCTTGGTATTATGTATTCAACCTCAAAAAATTTTAAACTCATTGGTTACACTAACAGTAACAATGGAGGCAGCATAGATGATAGGAAAATCACATCTGGGTACACATTTCATTTTGGTACAGGTGTTGTTTCATGGGATTCAAAGAAACATTCCATTGTAACTTTGTCTTCAGCTGAAGCAGAGTATGTTGCAGCAACAAGTGCTGCATGTCAAGCTGTCTAGATGAGGAGAGTGTTAAAAGACTTGTCACAGAACCATCAATAACCAACAACAATCCTCTGTGACAACAATTCAACCATAGAATTATCAAAGAATCATGTGTTTCACAAGAGAACCAAGCACATCGACACAAGGTTTCATTTTATAAGAGAGTTGGTGAACGACAAGGAAATTTGTTTGGAATTTTGCAAGTCTGAATACCAACTTGCCGACATCTTCACAAAGCCATTGGTAAAGGACACATTCCAGTATCTGTGTAGTTATCTTGGAATGACAAGTTGTGCACAGTGAACTCTGTCATAAACAGAGCATGTCTAAGCTCTGAAACATTTTGTAAATTTTGTTTTAAAAAATCCTTATCTGCTTATAATTAAGGGGGAGTGTTGGAAAAATGTAATTACTCGCAGATATGTACCTGACTCTCAGCTGACTCTATCAGAGTCTGTACAAGTCAAGATCTTGTCTGTCAGTCTGAAAAGAGGGAAGAGTCCACGATTTGGCAATGTAAACTAGTCGAATTTATATTTGAAGCTAATTTGTTAGGTAGATAGTTACTACAGTCTTTAATGATGAGTTAGTCGACCCATGTAGATGCAATCTTCAGGTTTCCTATAAATAGAAGAAGCAAATTGTAAATCAGTTTACAGAGAGAGTCAAGAGAGATTACAGACATTAGACAGTAGAGAGAACTCTGGGTGAGAAAAGAGAAGTTGAAGCTCAAGCTTCTGTGTAAGTGATTCAGTCAAAGAGCTAAAGCTCTGTAAAAGGACAAGTCTAGATCAACAAGTCTGGACCAACAAGTTTAGACCGACAAGTTTGTAATACTTTGTTATTTCTGCATAGTTAAATATATGAAATAGTTTATGGTTGAATGCATGATTATTTGGCTTCACATATTTCCATATTTACTTTGGTAAATGTATTTTACAATTACTGTTAAGTGAAAGATCAAAGAACACATAAATTTCTCACCGCATGAAAGTTCGATGGTTTTACGGCACATTGGTCGACTCAAGTATTCCTACATATTTGGGCATATGTTTTTATAAGTTATTTGGATTTGTTAATGTGTCCATTTTACTTCATCTTACTCACAGGTGAAAAGCATTTGTAATTTCTTAAGTCTCTTAGACTAAGAAACATACTCTGTAGATTTCGACCAAAGTGAACCAACAAGGTCAGTTGTGTGAGCCGACTTGAGAGGTCGGTTGAGTCATGCGACTGAGGTCAGCTGACTTGAGTGGTCGGAGAGGTGAGATGACTTGAGAAGTCGAAGAAGTCGGCCGACTTAGAAGTGACAAGTCGTCGAGGTAAAATCAGTCGTTAGAACCGAAAAGTAAGTCGAGGTAAATATAGTCGAGTGGAAAGACCGACTAAAATTTATAAACTTGTCTAGTCGAAAGATAGACAAGTTTCACCCAACAAGTGAAAAAGAAAAATAGGTTGGCGTGAAAAGTGAAAATTAAATTTTAATATCGACTGAGCCCTAAACTCAATTTTAGCTGGCTTGGTTTTGGCTAACACAAAGTTGCTCGGTTTGTGAGGCCCCCTCCTCCTCAAATGGCAGTTTTCATGGGAAAGAATTATTAGGAAATTTATAAGGTAAACAGGTAGAGAGAGGAGGGTAAAAAGATGTTCCATTTTATCCTAATAAAACCAGAAAAGCCTAGAAAAGCACAGCAGACCAAAAAAAAAAAACCTGAAAGTAGATGTGATGAAATTAGAGGGTAAATAGGTGGAGAGAGAGGAGGGTAAGTGAGTCCATTCTATCCAAATAAAACAGCACTGGCCCTCAATCCAAGGTTGAATAAAGAAAATGAGAAAATCACAGCGGAGAAAAAAACATATACCTGAAAGTAGACGTGATGAAATTGTTGATCCCCGTTCCTGCATTTGCCCAGTACTTCTGATGAATGTAGTAGTCAGACAGGTATGGGTTCTGTTGAATCTATTGTTTTTGAAGCATGCAACCCTTATCTATAGGATTAGGCCTACTCATATCCAGTCTCTGGAATGGATGAATATATGACTATCCGAGAAATCAAAGCCAACTGAATCTCTTCTCATGTAAACTTCCTGCATCTTCTTAGAATTCATATGTAAACTTCTTGCGTTGCCTTAGAATTCATCCGAACAAATACAAGCCTCCACTCCAGTCTTTCCTCCTGTATTACACACAGACTCACGCAGATTTCTGACTACTCACTAGTCACACACTTAGGCCTAACCACTCACACAGACAGAGATAAAGAGAGAAATGGGAAGGAATAAAAATGACATCCAATTTCCTCTGTCTACTCACAAAGATAGAGATAAAGACGATTGCGGAGGAGGAAAGTCTAATATAAATATTTATAACCATTTTTGCTTTCTTTTTTTTAAATTTCGGACTTCTGGCTGATAGCTTTTCCTTCCACTCTAACTGTTAGTCTGACTATTAGCTTTTCCTTGGATAGCTTTTCCCTCCTTTCCAACTGTTAGTATGCCTTATAGCTTTTTCCTTGGATAGATTTTTTGATAGCTTTTTCGTTGGATAGCTTTTGCTTCAATCGAACCGTTAAGCGATATGCTAAGCAACGGCTCTTTAAAGGAGAATCTTAAATAATACTCCTCCATGATGATGGAGGCTTTCTGTATATTAGGCTTTATGCAAATTAATTAGTTGTATGTGTGTATATGTCTTTCTAAATGCTTACAAGATTGTTGCTGCAATTGCTGAATTGAAGGAGCAACTCATCAGAAGAGGGGAGGACATCCTCATCTTCGATTTGGGAAAATCGAAGGGACATTCTCTTTAACGGATAATTTAAACTGCCCTCTTACAGAATGACATTTCATATTAACCAATACTACTCCAGGATGATGGAGGGTTTCATGGAGGCTTTCTATGTATTAGTTGTTAGTTGTAACTGCTTACATAACTGTTGCTACAATTGCTGAACTGAAGGAGCAATTATCAAAATAAAGGGAGGACATCCTCATCTTCAATTTGGGAAAATATGAGGGACATTCCATGTTTCTGTGCTTAATATTAAGAAGCACAATATTGGTGAAGAGATACCCTTTTGGGAGGTGAGGACTTGCAGTTGCACTACTACTCAAATTAACAATTATAGTGAGATACCGCCACCTAAACATGCATTAACAGATGGACAAGTGATAGTGTTTTGTGAACCAATATCATTGACCAACACATATTCTTCGTAACCATGGGAGCATGGGAATGATGCTTGGAAACTCTTTAGAATTGGCATCATTGTTGAATCATGTTAGCCAAAACCAAGCCGACTAAACTTGAGTTTATAGCTCAGTCAATATAAAAATTTGATTTTCCCTTTTCATGCCAACCTCTTTTTCTTTTTCACTTGTTGGGTGAAACTTGTCTATCTCCCGACTAGACAAGTTTGTAAATTTTAGTCGGTCCTTCCACTCAACTAAATTTACTTCGAATTACTTGTCAGTTCTACCGGTCGTTTTTTACCTCAACCACTTGTCACTTCTAATTCGGCTGACTTCTTTGACTTCTAAGTTGGCTCACCTCTTCGACCACTCAAGTCGACTCACCTCATTGACTTCAGTCAAATCACACAACCGACCTTGTCGATTCACTTTGGTCGAAATCTACAAAGTATTTTTCTTAGTCTAAGAGACTTAAGAAATTACAAATCCTTTTCACCTGTGAGTAATATGAAGTAAAATGGACACATTAACAAATCCAAATAACTTATAAAAACATATGCCCAAATATGTAGGAAGACTTGAGTCGACCAATGTGCCGTAAAACCCTCGAACTTTCACGCGGTGATATTTTTATGGGTTCTTTGATCTTTCACTTAACAATAATTGTAAAAGACATTTACCTAGGTAAATCTAGAAATATGTGCAGCCAAATAATCATGCATTCAACCATAAACTATTTCATATATTTAACTATGCAGAAATAACAAATTTTTACAAACTTTTCGATCTAGACTTGTCAATCCAGACTTGTCTCTCCAAACTTGATCCTTTTACAGAGCTTCGGCTCTTTGACTGAATCACATACATAGAAGCTTGAGCTTTGACTTCTCTTTCTCACCTTGAGTTCATCTATCTCTCTATTGTGTCTCTAGTGTCTGTAATCTCTCTATCTCTAACCTAAATTACAATTTGCTTCTTCTATTTATAGGCAACCTGAATATTGGTTCTACATGGGTCGACTGACTCACCATTAAAGATTGTAATAACTATCTACCTAACAACTTAGCTTCAAAAATAAATTAGACTAGTTTACACTGCCGAATCATGGACTCTTCCCTCTTTTCAGACTAATAGACCAGATCTTGACTGGTAGAGACTCTGACTGAGTCGGCAAAGAGTCAGGTACAGATCTACGAGTAATTACATTTTTCCAACAGTCCCCCTTAATTATAAGCAGATGGGGATTTTTAAAACAAAATTTACAAAATGTTTCAGAGCTTAGACATGCTCTGTTTATGATAGAGTTCATTGTGGAGAACTTGTCATTCCATGAAAACTACATAGATACTGGAATGTGTCCTCTGCCAATGGTTTTGTAAAGATGTCGGCAATTTGGTCTTTAGACCTGCAAAATTCTAAACAAATTTCCTTGTCATTCACCAACTCTCTTATAAAATGAAACCTTGTGTCGATGTGTTTGGTTCTCTTGTGAAACACGTGATTCTTTGATAATGCTATGGCTGAATTGTATTCATAGAAGATTGTTGTCAGTTCTTGATGGTTCTGTGACAAGTCTTTTAACACTCTCATCATCTAGACAACTTGACATGCAGCACTTGTCGCTACAACATACTCTACTTCAGCTGAAGATAGAGTTACTATGGGTTGTTTCTTTGAAGCCCATGAAACAACACCTGTACCAAAATGAAATGTGTACCTCGATGTGCTTTTCCTGTCATCTATGCTGCCTCCATTGTCACTGTCAGTGTAACCAATGAGTTTAAAATTTTCTGTGGTTGAATACATAATACCAAGGTCTTTTGTGCCACTTACATACCTCAGAATTATTTTACCTACTTGCCAATGTGAGTCTTTTGGTGACTCCATGAACCTTGAGATTAGATGTACTCCATACATAATGTCTGGTCTTGTTGCTATCAAATACATAAGGTTTCCAACAAGCCTTTTGAACAGCGTAGGATCTACAGTAGATCCTTCATCATCTTTGCTCAATTTTAAACCTGGTATTACTAGTGTTGGGGCTGTCTTGCAATTAGACATGTTAAACCTTTTTAAAACTTCACTTTCATATTTAGACTATGATATAAAAATACCATTTTCAGACTACTGAACTTCAATGCCCAGAAAAGGCTTCATAAGCCCCAGATCATTCATTTCAAATTCACTTTCCATGACTATTTTAAAATATTCTATGCCATAATCACCAATAAATATTAAATCATCTACATACAAGTAGACAATTAACATCTTACCTTGCTCATCGACTTTGGTGTACAAAGTCGGTTCACTTTCACTTCTGTGAAATCCATTTTCAGTGAGATAGGAATCAATCCAACTGTACCAAGCTCTAGGAGCTTGCTTCAAACCATATAATTCCTTTTTCAGCCTATACACCTTATGCTCTTGACCTGGAACTTCATATCCTTGTGGTTGTTCCAAATATACTTCCTCTTCTAGATAGACATTTAATAATGCCAACTTGACATCCGTTTGATGAACATGCCATTTGTTTTGTGTAGCAATGGCCAAAACTGTTCTTACTGTATCCATGCATGCAACAGGTGCAAATGTTTCATTGAATTCGATGTCAGGTTGCTGTGTGAACCCTCTTGCTACCATTCTTGCTTTGTTCTTTTGCACATTCCCATCAGCATCTTGCTTTGTCTTGTAAATCCATTTGACACTAATTACATCTTTGTCTTTTGGTACATCAACCAGTTCCCATGTCTGGTTTTTCTCAATGCGTTCTATTTCTTCATCCATGGCTTGTGCCCATACTTCTTCTTCAACAGCTTCTTCAAATGTTAGTGGATCATATATAGGAGAAAATAATGCAAAGAGAGAGAATGAATTAGGTGTACCAGCTTCATATATCTCTCGCAGACTTCTTGTCTTCACCAGTTCTGTCGATGTTGACCTTGATGAAATGCTTGATAAAGTCTCTTGTCCTCTTGGTGTACTTGTCAGTGTAGCTTGAGTTTCTACTTGTGTCGATGGTCCTTGTGCTGAACCATGTCTTGGTGTCATGGGAGTCAACAGTGCTACAACCGGTTGACTTACATGTGGTGTTCGAACCACTTCCTCTTCCATATCATCATTGTCGATGTTCGACACAATGTTGACATTTATGTCAACGGTTCCATCCCATGATTCATTCTCGACAAATTCAACATCTCAACTTATTATCACTTTCCTTGCGACAGGACCATACAACTTGTATGCTTTTGTATCTTCTGAATAGTCGACAAGAATACATTTTTGTCCCTTCTTGTCTAGCTTTCTTCTTAGCTCATCTGGAACATCAGCATATGCAACACAACCAAAAAATTTTAAATGTGAAACGCTATGATTCATACCTGTCCATGCTTCTTGGGGAACTTTGTTCTTCACACTCTTTGTCGGACATTGGTTCATAATGTAAACAGCAGTTGCGACTACTTCACCCCAATACTCATTTGGCAAATGCTTGGCTTCCAACATGCTACGTACCATCTCCATGATCGTTCTGTTCTTTCTTTTTTCAATACCGTTCTGCTGAGGTGTATACCGTGCAATGAATTATTTCTGTATGCCATGGGTCTTGCAAAAATTCAGAAATTCATTTGAAACATATTCACCTCCTCTGTCGGTCCTTAAGATCTTGATGCCATGTCCACTCTGGTTCTCCACGAGTGCCATGAACTACTGAAAATAACTAAATGCATTAGATTTATGTTTCAAGAAATATACCCATGTTTTTCTTAAGTAGTCATCAATAAAAGATAGAAAATACTTGCAGCTACCAATGGATGATGTCTGCATTGGACCAAAAATATCAGAGTGCACAATTTCAAGTGGTGTGCGTGCTCTATATGACTTTCCGACTAGAAAAGTCTCTCTGTGCTGCTTTCCAAAAATACAGCCTTCACAAACCCTCTCTGGTCTATCGATCAATTGTAATCCTTTCACCATATTCATTGTGTGCAGTAGCTTTAGCCCACCAAAATTCAGATGTCCAAATCTGAAATGCCACTGCCAGAATTAATCCTGAACTTCTGTCTGAAATGTAGCTTGCAGATTAGCACTGCAATTTTCTCTCTTGTCGAGGAGCTCGACTATTTCTTCACTTTCTGCCTTGAATGCATCTCCTGTGTTTGTCTTCCCTTTCATTTCGGGAACTATTCTCAATGGAAACAAGCAGTTGCTTGTCATTGGCACTTTTGCTATCAGCTGGTCGCTTGGACGCTTGTCTTTGATCACACAGTGATTATCTTCCATGTAGACTCTGTAGCCTTTTTGTAACAACTATCCAATGCTTAACAATTTATGTTTCATACCTTCGACATGATAGATATCAGGGATATACTTACTCTCCCCCTGTTTTGTTAGAATATCAACATTGCCTTTTCCTAAGACAGTAACTTGGACATTGTTTCCAAGTGTAACATCAGTTTTAACTGAATTGTCTAGACTGGAAAACAAATTTAAATTACCAGTCATGTGGTTGTTGTAGCCTGAATCCAAGTACCATATGTCATGTGAAATTTCTTGAATAGCATTGCATTCAAGTGGAGATGTTGATTCCATTAACATTGCACTTTTTGAAGTGTTGGTGCTAGTCGACTGATTTGGGCTTTGCCTTCCTTGGTCATATTGCTTCTTTCTACATTCATATGCATAATGACCAAATTTCTTACAGTAATGACATTGAATATTTTATTTATAAAACCTCTGGCCACTTGGCTAACTTGGGTTCTAATTATCTCCTCTGCCACCGACATTTGCGGGACTTGTGCCTCGTCCTCCTCTTGAATAACTTCTTCCTCTACCTCTGAAGTTGTTTCTCCCCTTGCCTCTACCACGGCTTATGGATGGCTGTGTTGTAAATGCACCTTCCAATGATGTCTGTGTTCTGCTGAGTCTGTGCTCATGATTGATGAGTGAAGCTTGCAACTGATCAATGGTAAATGTTGTCATGTCTGTTTGTTCTTCCAAGGTCACAACCAAGTTTTCAAATCTTGGGGGAATACTTCTGAGAATTTTTTCAACCACCTTTTGGTCTTCTATGGCTTCTCCATGAGATTTCAGTTGGTTTATCAACCCAACAACTTTGGTGTAGAATGTGTCTACATTCTCTGAATATTTCATGGACAGAGATTCAAAATCTCTTCTCAGGATCTGCAGCTTGGATGTCTTTACCTTATCCAAACCTTGATAAGTAGTCTCTAATGTATCCCATGCTTCCTTAGCATTATTTTTTTCTACTATTCTTGGGAGTATGCTTTCATGCATAGCTTGATGTATGAAAAATAGAGCTTTTCCATATTTCTTCCTCTGTTCTCTCAACACATCTTTCTCAACCTGTGTGAGATTGTTATATGCTGTCATGTCTGTTGGTTCTGCATAACCATGGTGGACTATCTCCCAGACATATTGACCTCTAAATAAAGAATTCATTGTTAAAGACCAATATTCATAATTCTTTCCTGTAAAAATTGGAGTTTGAAATGAACTAGAAGTGGAAGCCATTTTTAATTTTTTTAATTAACTTTCCTTTGAAAATTAAATTTCCACCTTTTCAGACAAGATTTCTTTCCTAAATCTTAGGCTGATATAAACCTTGCTCTGATATAAACCTTGCTCTGATATGAACCTTGCTCTGATACCAGTTAGCCAAAACCAAGCCGAATAAACTTGAGTTTAGGGCTCAGTCAATATTAAAATTTGATTTTCATTTTTCACACCGACCTCTTTTTCTTTTTCACTTGTCGAGTTAAACTTGTCTATCTCTCGACTAGACAAGTTTATAAATTTTAGTCGGTCTTTCCACTCGAGTAAATTTACTTCGACTTACTTGTCAGTTCTACCGACCATTTTTTACCTCGACCACTTGTCACTTCTAAGCCGGCTGACTTCTTTGACTTCTAAGTCGGCTCACCTCTTCAACCACTCAAGTCGGCTGACCTCTTCGACTTCAGTCGGCTCACACAACCAACCTTGTCGGTTCACATTGGTCAAAATCTATAGAGTATTTTTCTTAGTCTAAGAGACTTAAGAAATTGCAAATGCTTTTCACCTGTGAGTAAGATGAAGTAAAATGGACACATTAACAAATCCAAATAGCTTATAAAACATATGCCCAAATATGTAGGAAGACTTGAGTCGACCAATGTGTCGTAAAACCCTTGAACTTTCACACGGTGAGATTTTTATGGGTTCTTTGATCTTTCACTTAACATTAATTTTAAAAGACATTTACCCGAGTAAATCTGGAAATATGTGCAGCGAAATAATCATGCATTCAACCATAAACTATTTCATATATTTAACTATGCATAAATAACAAAGTATTACACACTTGTCTATCCAGACTTGATCCTTTTACAGAGCTTCGGCTCTTCGACTGAATCACATACACAGAAGCTTGAGCTTCGACTTCTCTTTCTCACCCTGAGTTCCTCTGTCTCTCTATTGTGTCTCTAGTGTCTGTAATCTCTCTGTCTCTAACCTAAATTACAATTTGCTTCTTCTATTTATAGGCAACCTGAAGATTGCTTCTACATGGGTTGACTGACTCACCATTAAAGACTGTAATAACTATCTACCTAACAACTTAGCTTCAGAAATAAATTCTACTGGTTTACATTGCCGAATCGTGGACTCTTCCCACTTGTCAGACTGACAGACAAGATCTTGACTGGTACAGACTCTGACTGATTCGGCTGAGAGTCAGGTACGGATTTGCGAGGAATTGCATTTTTCCAACAAACCAATGCATGACGGTTATCGGTCTGGAGTAGGCTATCTATTTACTTTTGTTTGGGAGCATGGATAGGTTTCGGTGCCATGTGCATTTTATTGTAAATTTCTTAGTCTTGTATTTGAATGGACATTAGTGTATGATATTATTGTTCAAAGCAGTCTATCTATCTGCCTTTCTCTGGGAGCATGGACATCTTTAGGTGCCATTGTGTAGCTAGGGTTTTACCCCTAGCTTGTGCGAATGAGAACCTACTAAGGAGAAGTGACTCCTTAGTAGCAGTTTAGTAAAATATAAATGAAAATGCTAAACAAAAAAACGAACTACTCTAAATATATGCATGAAACAAAACAAAAAAATGTAAAGAATGGTTTTTATATTGATATTACCTCCGATGTGAAGGTTGGTGAAGCTCTTTGCAGTGATCCAAGACGGTTTCTCCAAGCTCCATCCTGCTCCTTCTCCTTCTTCGATGGTGGAAATGGGCCAAAAGGGGCTCTCAATGGTGAAAGTAGCTCAAGGGTGAGCTAGGGCTTCCAGAGTTGTTTTGGCAGAGTAAGGATGCTTATGATTGTGGATGTGAAATAAGGGGTCTCCATCACTTATTTATAGTTTTTTAGTGGTGGAGTGTTGGCCCATGGTTTTGGAAACCATATGGTTTAGGGCAGCTGTTTAGGGTTTTTTCCTCCTTTTCCTCATTATTTTATATTTTTTCTTCCCTTTTGGGGATTTTTGCTATTTTAGAGGAATTTTGGATATTTTTGGAGGGAAAAAGGCTTTCTTGATGGTTTTATGGCCTTTTGGAGGCATTTTAGGCCTTTTGGTGGTTTTATGGCCTTTTGGAGGCATTTTAGGCCTTTTGGAGGCTGTTTGGTGGTTTTATGGGTTTTTGAAGGAAATATGGTAGGAAAATGGACAAATGAGCCATGTAGTGGGGTAGATGAGGTAGTGAACACTTTTTGGGTGTTAACAGATTACCCCCTAATGTGCGAGGGCAGGAGCTCATCGTATGGCCGATGGACATCATAAGTCATATATGGTTTTCCTGGGGTGTGGAGAAGAGAAGAAACAAACTGAAGCTTGGAACGACGATCCCAAACCAACTGCAAGAACTAAAAGTACATAACCTCAATAATGGATGAGGAATCATCTGATCATATGGATGAGGCAGGAATTCCCATGCTCGTATCAGGATATAACATAAAAATAACAATGGGGTCTTGACATATACATGGCCTCAAATACTGAATGGGGAAGAATCTCAATATTTGGACGAGGCGGGCATACCCATGCTCGTATCAAGATACATAAACATAACTGTGAGGCCCGAAAAGAGGGACCTATAGGATGCCATACTGCTGGGCTAATCATTTCTGAGCTGAAGAACGGATACACTGGAATGACAGTAGTGCTACTGAATGTGGTACTGAAGGAACTGATGAGCTGCTGGATCAGAGTGACAAGGGTCACACTCGCAATGGTACACTGAACTGGAACTGAACTGGGTACTCAAGGAAGCATGGAACTGAATGGCTTCCGAATACAATCACCAACGCAGCCCGGACATCCATAGGAACATATAACTGGGCATTCCAAAGTGACTCACCAATGTGCTAGAGTCGGGGGAAATCCGGGGTCTTCAACCAAACAATGGAAGGGATATAAATCCTGCGCGATTCTCAACGATGCGATCAAAAGTGTTGAAGTCGAGCATGTGAGAAACAACCATTCGGAGAGGCAATGATGAATCCTCCCAAAATGGTCCGTAGGCACTCATCACAGATGGTGATGGGTCCAAGGCGCAGGGGCCTCTGGGTCTATCCTCTAGAATAGAGGGGCTGTCGTCGACAGAGGGAGACTTGCAACTATCAAGGCAATGATGTTTCCTTGACAGGAGCGCGAGGTGGAAAAATGAAATGTGATAGAACTAATGGCAGGATGGATAGATTGGGGGGAATAACTGGGCAAGTAGAGTGGGGGACTCAAACTTTCTTTGTTCAGAGTATGATGGCAGGGAGGATTGGGCAGCATATGAAACTGACTGGTGGTAAGGGGGTCATAGTTGTATTGGATCTGGGAGGGTAACTGGGCTGAGGGAGACGCACGCTGTGGGAAAATGGCAGGAGACTACAGAATACTCTGAACAAAGGCAACCTAATTGGGGGTGCTGCCGAGAGGATCGATCATAGCGCTAAGAGGCATGGGTGGACTTCTTCATGGGTTAGGGAACTAGAAGAAGTGTGTATATAAAATGGTACTGTCATGTGGATTTATACAAGCCCAGGACAGTTCATGCTCGTGGTTGCTTTCAATTTGAGGGAGTCTGAAAGCAATAAGAAGACTCGGAAGTAATGAAATGGTACTGTCGTGCGGATTTTACGAGCCTAGGACAGTTCATGCTCGTGGTTGCTTTCAATTTTAAGGAGTCTGAAAGCAAGAAGAAGACTCTGAAGTAATGGAATGGTACTGTCGTGTGGTTTTTACGAGCCCAGGATAGTTCATGCTCGTGGTTGCTTTCAATTTTAAGGAGTCTGAAAGCAATAAGAAGACTCTGAAGTGATGGAATGGTACTGTCGTGTGGATTTTACGAGCCCAGGACAGTTCATGCTCGTGGTTGCTTTCAATTTTAAGGAGTCTGAAAGCAATAAGAAGACTCTGGAGTGATGGAATGTTACTGTCGTACGGATTTTACGAGCCCAAGACAGTTCATGCTCGTGGTTGCTTTCAATTTTAAGGAGTCTGAAAGCAATAAGAAGACTCTGAAGTGATGGAATAAAAGTATACCGAACAGAATGAATGGCCAGGAAAGGAGGAAGTGTTCAATCAAGGAACATTTATGATGACCAGGAACAAGGGTGAGGGGAAACACTGGTGGGCCTCCTTGCGGGGTGAATGAATGGCGGAAAAATAACGAAACATTTGCAGTATGACGGGAGTGGAGGGCTCATGTAAAAAGTGTGGAACAATCTGATGGCGGCCGATGTGGCACGCAAATTGAGGCAGCAAGGTGTCGGGACACAATGTTGAAATTGAATCATGTGAGAGAGAGAAATGATCTCAAGCATCATCACGAGCTCGGAAAAATGAATCCGACGATATAAAAAGTGTGAAAAGATAAAGGGGCACGCAAATCGAGGCGGCTAACGGTGTCTAAAAAAATGGGCAAAAAAGGACGTAGAAACAACAATGCAACGAGGTGACCATTGGGACGGTCTCGTCGTGTTGATTCCAATGGTGGAAACGGTGCAGAAAACAGACTCTGTGTGGGTTCAGAATGGCCAAAACAAGAAAAAAGTCAACGAACTATAAATAGTAAGTGGGCCCAACATGACAAGTGTCATTTGTACTATTTGACTTTGACTAGTGATCGGAGTGGACCAGAGCTAAGGTGGCATTTCTGGACGATCCGTCCGGTCGATTTCAGATTTGGGAGATACAGGTATTCCGTCAAACTCATACCTGCTTTGTCATTGGGTATGGGGGGGTAGTGGGTCCCAGGGTACCCTTTGCATGGTCCACATGGGGTGGACCGCGGGTTAGCGGGTCGGAACCGCGGTCAAGGACCGCGGGTTTAAGCTCGACAACCGCGGTTAGGGACCGCGACTGTAGGCCTAACAGCCGCGGTCGAAAACCGCGGCAGGGAACCCTAAAGCCCCGGTTTTGGATCGAGCTATTCGGGTTTTTGGTTGGGGGAAGGGTGATTACTATTTGTTTGACATGAGTCTGATGAGTCTACTTTGTGTGATTGACAGGATGTCGCAGGTGCTATGGAGAGAGCGGGAGATACCATATGAGATTATGGCCATCGTCCGAGAGGACCGCCGAGTACAATCGATGCTGGGGCTATTCGGACTACTGAAGTTCACCTAGGTACCTATGATGCGGTCAGCAGCATTGCTGCTGAACCGACTGGTTGGTTTCTGGGAGCCAGACATACAGGCTTTCAGAGTGCAGGGTGAGAGGGTGGACCTCACCCTGACAGATGTATACTTCCTGATGGGGCTGCCCTGCCTGGGTAGGGTGGCAGACACACAGCCGCGGGTATCCGTGGACATAGATATGGATGACATGCTGGAGTGGTTCTGTGGTCCAGAGGCTCGGGTGCATAGAAATGCACTTCTGGTGAGAGATCTATAGGAGCCAGCAGTGCGGGCCATGGCAGCATGCGTGGTGCGCGTCTTGGGATCCCAGTCACTGGAGAAGGTGTCTGGGGGTCAAATGCAGCTAGTGGAGTGCGTACTGGCCAGTGTTTATTATGCGTGGGGCCAGATGTTCCTGACCTGCGTACAGCGGCAGCTGACAGCAGCGAAGGAATCTGGCAAGGGGTTTTTCTATGGTTCCTTTTTATGTGCATTCTTTATGGAGAGGGTACCCACACTGCGGCCGAGGGTGCCGGTCAGAGCAGGAGGCTTGAGGGAGCCGCGGATGGTGCGGTGGGGCGAGATGATGCACCGCCGTGGTGGCGGCGATGTTGGTAGGTACTTCACACAGGAGTTGTACCTACAGTGGCTCCAGCTACTGTTGACACTTGATAATTATCCACATAGAGATATGGATTATACTGGCGATCCAGAGGCACCACGGCCGCCAGGACAGGCATGGGGACCAGATGGTACGTATGGTTTGATTGGATTGTTAAGTTTGATATATGATAGTTGATTGATATATTGTTACTGACAAATGGGTGATTTGCAGATGTGGGCCCGAGGCCGCCGCCAGGGCATGTGGCACAGAGGGGGATTGTGGCTGTTCCAGCGCTACCTGGGCGGGGGGAGGTGCATCGCCGGGATGCAGAGGGGACGCTGGAGTCTGTACAGGCCCTTCTGGACCGTTTGCTGTTGGGGGTGACCGACGAGGGGTGGCGAGACATCGATACGGACGTGGTTCAGGATTGCATGAGGGCACCCCGGGATTTCAGATCCATTGCAATCCAGGTGGCTGTCTTGGTGGATAGGGTACGGGCACAGGGGCCCGTAGGGGATGAGGATTCGCCGGAGGAGGAGCGAGGGGAGGATTCAGAGGCAGTAGATGCCGGAAGTGATGCAAGGTATGACTCTCATTAGGGAGTGCATGGGACTCCCCCCGAGTTTTGTAGCTCCGGCATGTATTTTATGAGGCGTTTTGGATGTACAGACACACATTTTTTTTTTTTGTATAGCTGAGTACAGGGGTACTCAGGACATGTATAGCACTATGACATGTATTTTTTGATATATATATATATATGCATATGGATGCACCTTTTTGTGATGTTGTCTTAGTTGCACGCACGTGGATGCGCTTTATGATGTGTGATATGTTTGTATTGCACGTGGATGCAAGTAGTCTAGGATGTTTGGCACATGGATGCCCCTTGTGTATTTTATGTGATGCGACATGATGCATGTATGATTAGGCACATGGATGCCCCTATGGATACAAATGTGTTTTTATGGTTTTATGTATATGGATGCAAATGTTGATGCAATGCAATCTTTTTGGGTTTTTATATATTTTGATGAGATGCTATGTAGGATGGAGGTGTTACATGGTGTGATTGATATGCCAATCTAGGATGTAATTGGCCATTTGATCTGCGACACTATTGTAAGCTCTTGGGACATGTGTGAATGTGATGGATTCAAACTGTCGGCTGAGTTGTTTTATACGCAGGAATTTTCTAAATAGGCAAGGATCACGCACCTAGTAGTAGTTGTTGAGCTGGGAGACAAGTAGGTGGGAGTCCAGAAACACATGAAGGTGACATATGCCCATCTGGAGGGCAGCAGTCAGGAGATCGATCACAGCATCATACTCCGCTTGGTTATTGGTAGTGGCGCCTATACATATTCCGTCAAGGTGAATCAGTTCGTGGGAAGGGGAATATAAGACCCATGCTGCAGAAGCCAGGTTGGGAGACCAGCGGCTTGCGCCATCAGCGAAGCCAGTGTAGCGAGGTGGAAGATGGTCCATCTGTGGGCATGCAAAAAATGATGAATGTAAGATTATGGTAAAGAAGGTGAAAAACAAAAAGGAGAGCAAACTATACAATGCGGACCAATGAGGTCGCGGTTTCAGTTATGGGTAAAAGCATTTAAGATACAACCCATTATGGGGATTGCGTAAAGGGTGGCCTTCAGAATCGGCTAAAATGTATGCCCCCTTGCCGAGGCAAGTCTGCACAATGTAAGGGCCTTGCCACATGGATTCAAACTTTCCTTTACCAGTTTTGTCGTGGGCTTGGTCATAGGCGAGGATGACATCCCCTTCGTGGAAAGTTCGAGGGTGGACATGTTTGTCATAACCAGCTTTGGAGCGGTTTTTGGCCGCTTCGATGTTTTGGAGAGTGGCACACCGATATTCATCTGCTTGTTCGAGGGATAGCAGACGTTGCTCAAGGGGGAAGGTATCGGGGAGGAGCTCAACGTCGATATGCAAGGCGAGTATCTGACACTCGATGGGGAGGACAGACTCTACACCGTGAACGAGATGAAACGAGGTAAAACCAGTGGCGGTCTTGGTGGAGGTACGGTAAGCCCATAAGGCAGGGAAAAGCATATGGTGCCAATTGGACTTATGCCAGTCAACAGTGCGTTGGAGTATGGTTTTTAGGATTTTGTTAACAGCTTCTACTTGACTGTTCCCTTGAGGGTAGTAAGCAAAGGAAAATTGGTGTTCAAACTTGAGGAGGGTGGATAACTCGCGCCACACAGAATCTTCAAAGTGTGATCCATGGTCTGAGACCAACTGTTTAGGGACCCCGAATTGAGTGATAACATGGTTAAAAAAGAAACGGGCAGCAGTGTTAGCGGTACAGTTGAAGGTGGGCATGGCTTCCGCCCATTTGGTGAAGTAATCGACGGCGAAAATGATATACTTATGGCCATTCGCAGATGGGGGTCGACACTCCATGAAGTCGATGGCCCACTTACAAAAGGGACCGACGATGACGACTGGGTGTAAAGGAGCAGGTGGTGTCCGGGCCTTAGGGGAAAAAAGTTGGCAGTTATGGCAATGCTTGACTGCAGTGATGCAGTTAGTGAAAAGTGTGGGCCAGAAGTATCTGGCGCGGATGACCTTTTGGGTAGTGGCCATCCCTGAGAAATGGCTGCCGCAGGAACCGCTATGACAATCATTAAGGACGTGCTCAGCTTCCTCATGTGTAAGGCAACGACGAAGAATTGTGTCGACCCCTCACCGGTAAAGGACATCTCCTAAGAGGAGGTAGTGAGAGGCCTGGTGACGGATACGACGACGTCCATTACAAGTGACTGTGGGTCGAAAATTCTGCGTGCATAAGTATAACAAGATATCACCGTACCATGGGTCATCAGACCAGATAGTGAACAAGTGATTATCAGGTAACTCATCGGAGATAGGTGGGGCCGGGAGAAAGGAAGGGAGATCAGTGATGAGCTGGGCAAGCGCAAGGGCTTTAGTGCTCTTAGGTGTTCGGAATGTGAGGTCATATTCTTGGAGGATAATGACCATTTAGCCACACAACCTTGTAGGAGCCACCGGTTTAGGAGATATACCATGGGGTTAGAGTCGGTGACGACTGTGGTATGACTAAGTAAAATGTAGTGTCGCAATTTTTGGATGGAAAATACCACTGCTAGGGCTAGTCTCTCCTCATATGGGTAACGTAGGGGTGGGACGGACAAGGTCTGGCTGACGTAGTAAATGACATGCTCTTGGTGTGAGGTGTCTTCTTGAACCAAGACTCCAAACACAGCATGGTCAGATGCCGAGACGTAAAGGATGAAGTCCTGAGAGAAATTCGGGGGGGAGATCAAGGGGGCTTGTGTGAGAGCTTTCTTGAGGGCTTCGAATGCAGCTTCTGCTTGCTCGTCCCAGACAAAGGGTACGTGGGTATGGAGCAGGTGCAAGAAACTGTGAACGGTTGTGGCGTAATCGGGAACGAAGCGTCAAAGGAAATTGGATTGCCCTTGCAGACTTTGGAGTTACTGGAGCGTTTGAGGAGAGGGAAGGTCTAAGATGGCTTGGACTTTCAGGGGATCAACAGTAATTCCTTTCTGGGAAACAATGAAACCCAACAATCGGCCTGCCGAAACACAAAAGACACACTTGTGTGGGTTCAAGCGGATCTGATATTTGCGACAATGCAGAAAAACTTGCCGAAGGTCGTTAAGGTGGTCTGATCATTTTCGGGAACAAGCTGTAAGGTCATCAAGGTAGACGAGCAAGATGTGGACCAAATCATGAAAGCAATAGGTCATGGCCTGCTGGAATGTGGCACCAGCATTTTTTAGGCCAAAAGGCATGACGCGATAGGCAAAGGTGCCCCATGGGGTAGTAAAGGCAGTTTTGTACTGGTCTTCCTTTCGTATTTGGATCTGATTGTATCCGGAAAAACCGTCCATGAACGAGAGGACTTCATGCCCCGCACACGCATCGATGAGATGGTCAATAAATGGCGTGGGGAAATTGTCTTTGGGACAGGCACGGTTTAAATTTTGAAAGTCAGTGCATACTCTAATGGTGCCTTGTTTTTTGTTAACGGGAATAGGGTTTGAAACCCAGGTGGTATAGGCAATAGGATAAATGAAGCCTGCCTTGCGAAGTTTCTCAATCTTTGCTTTGACAGCTGGGAGTTTTGAGGGATGAATGGGACGCTGCTTCTGACGAACGGGGGTTACATCAGGCCATGTGTCAATGTGGTGCTCTGTAATGGCAAGGTTAAGACCGGGCATTTCGGTATAGGACCAGGCAAAGACATCATGGAATTCTCTGAAGAGTTTTTTGTATTCCTCAATCTCTTGCTCACTGCAAGAGGCTCCTAAAGTGACGAGTTCGGGGGAGCTTCCTGGGGTAGTGATATCAATTTGGATGACAGGTGAGATGTTGGCCATATTACCCTCCTCGAAGGCATCAGGAGTAGGAATAGGGTCCTTGAACCAGTCGACCTTGGGGGGAAGGAAGTCTTTGGATTCAACTGCAAATTGGGTAGCAGTGTTAGAAGAGGATTCATCTGGGAGAAAGTAGGAACGATGGTGCATGTCATCCTAGGGATACTCCGGGGCAGTGAGACCCTCGAGGATCTCCTCATCAGGGCGGAAAGTTTGTGACATCAAATCGGTTGACGAGGGAGTAGCGGCGGAAGAGATCATATAAATGGTATTAACCTCTCCGGAAGGGGGGGAACGCGGGGGGTGGATCTCCTCAATGGTGGGTGGTGCGGTCTCAAGATCCAGATTGTTCATCTCAAAGAGAGCTGATCTGTAATCGGGGAGATCGGGACAGTGATTTGTGTAATGCCCGTAAATACCGCATATGGCACAGGGGTGGTTAGTGCGCAGGGATTTGTCGCGAGGCTTGGGGGTTGGATCAAGGTGGAAAACCGAGATAGTGGGGTCATCGTCAAGCAGTTCCATGTGTTCCTGTAATGCCGGTAACTGAGGACATTAGTGAGTCACATGGCTGAACTCATCGCACAACAAGCATTTGGGAGGAGCACGAAACACAGGGGGGTTTTTGACTAGTTTGGGAGGTGGGATAGCAGAGTAAGGTTGGGGACCTCTGCCCCCAGTGGGTTTGGTAAGAGGAGGGGGGGGGGTTCGTGGAGGACGACGGGGTAGCGACACCGGGAGGTGGTTGACTAGTAGTGACAATGGGTTGCACCGGTTGCAGGACGACATCTGGTGTCGGGGGGGGGACGGGAGGCGAAAGATACCCAACGGGTAATCCTAAGGTTAAACCAGGGAGGCTGAGGGTAGCCATGACCGGGGCGCTAACTACTCCTGATGGAGGGAAGAGGAAAGGAATGGTATGGATGGGGGTAGCACCAATGTGGCTAGGTACCAAACGGGGTTTAGGCAACAAGGGCGGTTGATTAGTAGGAGTTCGCGTATTATGGGACAGGGTACACAGGTCAGACACGTCAGTGGCGGGTGACGAGGGTGGAATAGATTGGAAGGTTGAGGTCATTGGCGCGTCTGAGTAAACTCCGGGCCCCATAGAGGAAACAAATGAGGTGGTGGTATCCGAAACAGGTTGCTCAACCATAGGGAGAACATTTTCGGGTGCCGCGGGGGCATTGGGATCATAGTAGGTGAGTTGGTCGACCTTGACCACACGTCCCTCGTGGGGGAACATCATGGTACGAAAAACGGAAGAAGCAACCACCCGCATGGCGTACATGTAGCTACGGCCAAGTAAAAGGTTATAATCAAGCTGTGCATTGATAACCTCGATGTCGATGAGGACGGTTTTGCCAGCCAGCTGGACGGGGATGTTAGTTAATAGGCCTTGTGGTTGAGCCGAACGGCCGTCGTAGGCTCGCAACGCAGTAGTGGACGGCTGGAGAGGGGGGGATCCCAATTTCTGCCAGATGAGGGTGGACATGACACATGTAGAGGCACCTTCATCAATAATGCATCGATGGATGACAAAATTCCAAACAGAAACACAAATTTGGAATGCTAAAGTGGAAGGCATGCGGGGTTCGGATTGGTTCAAATCAAATGCCATTAAACTCAAATCATTTGGATCAATAGCCCCAATGGCTGAGAGTAAAGTCTTGCACTGCGAAGGGCAGTTTTTTAAGACTTCTAACGCAGACATGGCTGCGGGGGATTGGGCTAAGTCATCGACAATGTTGTAGTTTGACGTAGCCCACGCATTGGGGTTATTGTTGATACGGCGAAGCGGGAAACGAGGTGCTTTGGGAACGCCATCTAGTGGAGGTGGAGGTATACGTAACGCCTGATCAGTGGGATGAGCATTAGTGGGTTTATCGACGGAAGGGGCTTCAGGGGTAGTGCCATATTGGGTCCGCCGGGTCTGGAGGTTGACCTCATCGGAGGACATCATCAACAAGTGGTGGGTACCTGAGTCAAACATGGGTTGATCAGGAGCAGCGTAAGTGATTTGTTGTTGGGTTGGCGCGTTGGCTTCAGGGGGAGCCAACGGTTGAGTGTTTACTACCCCTTGGTTTGGTAAGGGGTTTTGCAGCACCAAAGGTGGCTGCTGAGGTTGTGGGGGGTTGGGTGGTGCTTGAGGAGCCGCTTGGGTGGTGCTTGGGTGGGCATCTTCAGCCCAAAGTTGCCGAACTCGCTCCATGTGTGGGAAAAAATGTGTGTAGTGGCCATAGACCCCGCAAATAGAACAAGGATGGTTTGTTCACAAATTGGGGTTTTTAGCTTGCTTGGGCGGGCGATCAAGGTTTTGGTTAGCAGGGGCCGCATTATTATTATCAGGGGGATTAGGGGGTTGACCAGCTTGGTCTACAGGTTGGTTATTTCCACTATTTCAGCCCCTGCCACAGTTTTGTTGGCCCTGGTTGCGTTGGTTGTTTTGGTTTTGCTGCGGGTTTTGTTGAGCGTAAACTTGCCCTTGGGCAGCAAGTGGATTCTGAGGTTGCGTAGGTGCTGGAGCAGGTTGCGGTGGATGATATGTAGGTGGATGCTGCGCAGTGGTAGCAACTTGAGGGGGTTGCTGATAGGGCTGTGGAATAGGTTGTGGGTTTTCTGCAGGGGTTGCCTGTGGCGGGTAATAAGCGGGTTGGGCTTGTGAAGGCGCAGGAGCTAGTGCAGCCTGCTGGTGGTAGTAGGGCTGAGGTGTGACCGGGGGGTGTAAGCGGGAGTCGCATGACCGAAACACTGCGGTGGACATGAGGGTCCATGAGAATGGTGGTGTGCCATGGGAGCATACGAGTTGGTTATTCCAGACTGGGAGGTAGCCTGCGAAAGGTCAGGGCCAGGGGTAGGACGTGCTATGGAAAATGGTTGAGGATGTGAAGAGACACGGCCAATGATGCCGTCAGCAGCATGGGATGCCCCCAATGCATCGTGCTGGGAAGACTCACCGCGAGGGGCGTCAGGTATAATGGTATAGAGATAACCCGACTGGGCGTAAATGAGGTTGAATTGTTGGGCCTTAAGGATGGCCTCTTCTTCAGACTGGGGTCTTTTGGATGCCACATCCTTAGCAATGACAGGAAGAAGGGATTTGAGGAACCAATCTAGGAAGATACAGTCGTCTAATTTGATATTGCATAAGCTACGGCGTCGACGCCACTCATGAATGTGGTCCGTGATGTGGGTAGCCGTGTTTTGTCTGCATGATAGGAGGATCTCAACGCCCGCATCATAGCGGACAGGTAACTGGAAGAACTGCAGGAACTTTGATGCAAGGGAAGCAAAGGTGGCATGGGTTCCTTGGGGTTGCTCGATATACCACTTGCCTGCAGAGCCAGTGAAGGTGCACTGTAAGAGATGGAGGCGGATAGAGTCGTCCACTATGGAGTTGGAGGAACACCATAGATGGAAAGACATAATGTGGTTTTGTGGGTCCTCACCTTCCTTGCCCTCGAACTTAGGGATGTCAGAGGGGAGGTTGGTGGGCATGTGAGGCCACGCAGGGTTGTGTCAGATAGGGTCGTTGGTCAATCTGGCGAGGTCAGGCAGGTTGAGGCTAGCCATGAATGGCAAACTAGAAGAAGGATGTGACACGGTAGTGGGTTGGGCCAAGTTGGGGCCAATGCCCCCAAGTGGAGGGGTAGTGTTAGGGAGGTTGCCCCCAAGCGGGGGAACTAATGTGGTATAGGACGGTCCTGCACCACCATGGGTAGTGTGAACCATTGATGGAGTGGGAATAGGTATTCCTACTGCGGGAATAGGTGCCGTGAGGGGAACGGTAGATGGGGGCCCCATGGAGGGCATACCCAAAGTGGGTGTGGTAACTGGTGTAGTGGTGGATGTGCCACCAACTACAAAGACGGGAGTGGAAGTCATATCAGCCATGGGGCTAGTAGGGGCAGTGTAAATGGGGTTCTTAGACTCTGGCTCAGAATCGGAGGTAAAATAAGGGGCGTCACTATCTGGTGACGGAGTCCGATGCCGCTGACGAGTGGAGTCAAGTGACAAGGCTCGAGATCTATGATAAGTGGTATCAAGTGAAGATGATCTGTGTCGATGACGGGTGGTGTCAAGTGAACCGTGCTATGGGGGTTCACCCCTGAGGCACCGAGAATGTCTAAGAGACTCAATGGTGACAGATGGTGTCAAATCTTTGTGGGTTGAGGCGGGTGAAAAACAACTCAAAAATCCTAATGCAACCGAGTGTGCAAAAGGAAAGCTCAAAAAATAGGGCACTCAGGCCAACAACCAACTCAAAACACCCAATGTAACAGCTGTGCTACAATAGGTGGATTGTCAACAGAAATGGTCAGAATACCAACAAGCAGCAGGTTTCCTAAAAATAAAAAAGGGTGGACTCACTAAACCAAAAGGAGGTAAGGGAGCATGCAAACACCTAACTAAAAGTATTCTGACTCAACTAGACATATCCTCTGCAAGGTGATGAAATCCAAGTCAGACAATATGAATAGGAAAGCCAAGTGGCTAAGATATCCCCCTACCGGGAGGGACACCGGGAAGTCAATCCTAGAAGAATGGCAACTAAGATACCCCGTTCATGACACGTCCAGAAAGGTGACTCTATTGTTTGGTCCTTTTAACGCAATACCCCTATACAGGGATATCCCAAGAACTGCGAAAGGTAGCCCTTCAGTTACTAAATGGAGTGCGGTATTCCACTCAGGCCTCTGGAACCAATCTCGCGACTTCAACCCTCCTAAGGGAGAGGCCCTCTGGTAAACTGGTGGTGACCGTGCCAAAAAGTACTAGGAAATTTTGGTTCCCTAATTGGACAATAGCTATGTCTCAAGTGTAAGTAACCGAGGGGTGTTATTGGAAGCCTATCCCCCCGATCCTACCTAACTACAAAGATTCTTTTGTGTTCCCCAAGTGGGGTTAGAATATTGGTTGAGTTAAGTAGTTTTTTAAGGCTCACTTGAATTAGGTGACAGAGTGTGTGCTCGTGAGGTGATGAACCCGAAATAGAAGTGCCACACAAAGGGGCAACCTTCTAACAATAATATTGAATCCACAACTTTAACATGCAAAATTTTCTGAATTAAAATGCTGAAATTTCAAACAGATTCTGTAAAATGGAACAGAAATGATGTTGCAGAAAAGGTTGTAAGGAAGTAGGGCTGCAGGTGGAACAGATGGCTATGCAAATGCAGAAAATATTGCAGCAAAGGGGCTGGGTTCAAAAATAGGACCGCGGGTCTATGGTGAAATCGGGCGGTCGGACCGCGGGTTTGAGGGAAACAGGCGCGGATAGGTCGCGGCTTCCTGGCCGACAGAAGCGGTCTGATCGCAGGGAAGGGGCTAAAAGTTGCGGTCAGGTCGCAGCGAGGGGGATGAAATCCGCGTTCGGGTCGCAACAAATGGGAGGAAAGTCACGGTCGGGACGCAGGAAAATGGCCGACAGGCGCAGCCAGATCGCAGCAAACAGGCTGAATAGCCACTGTTGGATCGTAGGTAACAGACTTGAATCTGTCGGCAGGGCGCCGGAGATGGTCTAATAGCCGCGGTTGGGTCGCAGGTAAAGGCCTGAAAGACGTGGTCGGGACGCGACTGCAGAGGGAAAAAATGCGGTTTACGGCGGTCGAAAGGGACAGCCGAAAGGAAAAAGCTAAATAATTTTTTAAACTGAAAACAGATATTCAAAAGAAAAGTAGCGGAGTCGCCAAAACTGTAGCTAGGGTTTTACCCCTAGCTTGTGCGAATGAGCACCTACTAAGGAGAAGTGACTCCTTAGTAGGAGTTTAGTAAAATA
>LPNX010093773.1:11172-42573 GCA_001517045.1 Pseudotsuga menziesii | reverse complement strand
TGGTGGTTTTATGGGTTTTTGAAGGAAATATGGTAGGAAAATGGACAAATGAGCCATGTAGTGGGGTAGATGAGGTAGTGAACACTTTTTGGGTGTTAACACATTGAAATCATTGTGCAATGTGAATACGATTGTAAATTAATGTGTTCTCAGTATTGTATTTGAATGGACGTTCTATGAAAATGAGAAAAAAACCAGGAATGTGTTGCTTTGTTTCAGGAACATGTCTTCTTTTTTTGGATGTGGAACCACAGGCGCTTGTATGCGATTTTTTTCTTAGAAGGTAAGTATAAGTTTTGTGTGGCATTTCTTTTGAGACCTGAGCCCCAGCTCAGAATCAGAAAAAAAGTTGCTAATATGTATTTCTTTTGGTTATATTTGTGGCTAATGTTGGTTTATTTTCTAGGCATTGTGTCAAGCATGCAAGATGTGGCCGTATTGCTTATGAAATCCTAAAATTCTTAGAGAAAGTCATACTCCAGCTGCTTTGATAATTATTTATAGATAGCACAGTCAAAATTATATTGGTTATGAGATTTTGACATTACAAAAAACATTGCTTTGTTTCACTCTTCCCCACATTACTTTTGTTTTTTTCTTGTATCTGCACTTCCTGATATTATGTCAGGTAAGCCTGTAAGTTGGATAAATTTATTCAAGATATGATACATAATCCTTGTATTTTTCCTTCAGCTAAATCTTTTTTTATAATGTCTTGTTATTGAGTACCCTGAATATCTTAGGTAATTTGATATTGAGTTGGTGAGACTAATGGCTAAACCAAGCTTAGGTATTTTGTTCTTAACAAACAGTGTATTTTTTAAAAACTTGCAATATGTTATGCTTCTTTAAAAGGCATGTAACCAGGGAATGCAATTCAACTTTTATTTGATTTTCCCTTAAAAATTGGAAACTTTTGATCTTTTAAATCCAATTTACTAATGCATCTTCGGTTTTATTTATTGTCATTTACAAGTGATGCAAACTTGCCCATTTGCTTGAGAGTAAGTCTATGGCTCTAGCTGCAGGCAATACCAAACCATGTTTAGTAGCTTTCGGAATAGATCAATTCGATTACACAAGAGATAAGGCTCCTTCACGATGATGGAGGCTTTTGTAGGCTTTATGCAAATTAGTTGTATGCGTGTCTATATAACTGCTTACAGAAGTGCTGCTCCAATTGCTGAAATGAAGGAACAATTCATCAGAAGAAGGGAGGACATCCTCACCTTGTTTTTTTTTAATTATAGGGATCTAGAACGTAGATGCTTCATTTTTATAATTCAGTGGAATGTAAATGATGAGGTCTAGTTATAACTTCTTTGGTTTTTTCTCTTTTAGGCTTCAGAGCATCGATTATTGTTAATGCATCTCGAGATACTCATTCTTGAACAACTGAATATGTTGAAGGAGACATGAAAAATAGATATTCCCCATACGAGCACCATCAAGTGAACCCATTTAAAACAATTTCTTGGTGGATGTTTATTTAATTGTGTTTCTTATTAACACATTCAACATCAATCGATGTTCTTATTGGTGAACCCTTTTGAAACAATTTCTTAGATGTATATTTAATTCCTTTTATTATTAACACATTCAACATCAACTGATGTTCTTATTGGTACATAGGATTGATTTCAATATTGTTGATAAAAAAATGTACTTTTTCCATTCTAAAACTATAGAGTTACTTACCTGGTTGAATTGCCATTGATATCTTTCTCCTCTGCAAGCTTTCAGGTTTCATTTAACTTTTATGTTTTTCATATTGTTCTTCTGCAATTTAATATTAGGCATCAATGAAATATCTGCATTTGAAAACATAATTAACATCGAATAATATAAACTAGTTTCTTAAAGCTTTTCGATTGTTATTATGGATTCTTTCTCATTCTAATTTATTTGTGATTGTAGATGTAACAACTTGTCCATGAGTATGAGATGGCTTATGCACGTTTTGGATGGAAGTCTTTGCTTGATCAAACGGCTATCCAGAGAGAAATTGACTCTCGAATAGGTTGCTAGAGAATTTGTTCTCAAGTTTGTTGATTGTTTGTTTAAATATAGGGATCTAAAACATAAATACTTCATTTTTGTACTTCAATGGAATGTAAAAGATAAGGTCTAGTTCTAACTTCCCTGGTTTTTTCTCTTTTAGGCTTCCAAGCATGGATTATTGTTAATGCATCTATAGATCCTCATTATTGAACAACCGAATCTGTTGAAGGAGACAGAGCTTCCAGAGGGAATTGTAGTTTGTAGTTTCTTCAACATAAATATGTGCAATGAGAAAATAGATATTCCCCATAAGATCGCAGAATTGTGAACCTATTTAAAACAATTTCTTAGTCAACATTTATTTAAGTAAATTTCTTATAAACACATTCAACATCAATCAATGTTCTTATTGGTGAACCTATTAAAAACAATTTGTTAGATGTTTATTTAATTGCTTTGATTACAAACACAGTCAACATTAATCGATGTTTTTATTGGTGCATAGAACTAATTTGGTAAATATGACTGATTTTGAATATTGTTGATGGAAAAATGTAATTTTGTCATACTAAAACTACAAAGTTACAAACCTGTTTGCATTGCATTGATATCTCTCTCCTCTGCAAGCTTTCAAGTTTCAAATAATTTTTGTCTTTCATATTGTTCTTTTGATATTTAATGTTAGCTGGCATCAATCAAATATTTGCATTTGAAAAGATAATTCACATGGAATAATCTAAACTACTTCTTAAAGATTTTCTATTGTTATTATGGATTCTTTCTCATTCTAATTTCTTGGTGATTTTCTAAATATGTGGAAATTGGGGATTATGGTTGAACTGGTTCTTGCTTGAAAGGTGAGTATCAGTTGATTGCATTGCCCTTGTACCTGTTACTCTTTACCTGTTAGAACCAGTTGCAGCTAATATTTCTCAAGAAGTAACCAACTTCTTCCCACGGGAAAGCATGCAAATTTGTTGAATATAATGAGGGATATAACTATTGTCGAAAGTTTAGCATGATTTCAATATAGACTACTTTCCCATGATAAGAATTGACATTCCATTAAATGCAATTCTGGAGATGAGTTTTCTTTGACCTTCACAATTCTAGATGTAACAACGTCGTTGTGTTGCGAGGATCGGTTTCGATCGTCGTAGTATTTTTGTTTGAAGTATGGACGGAATGGTTGGAGCCCGGCACCACAAGTTGCCATCTACATCTCTTAAATTTGGTGGCGGTCCTAAAGTTTGGCATAAACGGTTTCATAAATATTTATACTGGCATGGTTCATGTTGTATCTTAAATATAATCTCATAAATATGGGGTTTGAATTTCTCAATTCTGTGCAAAGAAACCAGAATTGCATATACCCTTGACAATAGGGGTCCAATGGTATTGACTGGAACATATCTCTATTCATAAATATTTATATTGGGTTCGTCCGATTCTTATAATTTTAATACATAACTCTATTCGGTAAATTAAGATCCATGGCTATGTGGTCTTACTCATTTTAATATATAATTATACACACGGTTTTAACAGTGTGAGGAGGTGAAAAATATTTTACATGCAGCAAAGTAATAAATGCTAGAGCTGCAGTATTATGGGCCATTAGATCTCAAACAAGTTGAGATCCAACTACCCACAATACAGCTATCATACAACTGAAAAACATACAATTTCCTGAATTTCTTAATAATTTTTAATAATTTAATTTTAAAATGATGCAAAATATTTACTAATATTGAGATTGGTTGTGCTTATAGGCATTCGCCCATTACTTATTTCATGGTTGTGCTTTAGTTCATATCGGTTGAATGAAATACATCAATGGGATTCTTTTGTTCATATCAATGGAATGAAATTAAATAAAATAAGTTTATTACGATGGAATAATTAGTATGTTTTCAAAATAATTATGAAAGAATATTTATAGGAAATTCTTTACCATTATTTTTAAATAAATATATACATTTTTTTATAGACTTTGGAATAATTATTTTTTACTTTGTATACCATTCACATTCATTCTTTAGATTAAAATTGATAGAAAAAGAAGTAGAATAATCATAAATTTTCAAACTAAGATTCATCACGAAAAACCAACCAACGACATCTATGAACACGTTTATGAACTATCCAACTACAGATAATTGAAGAAACCTTATTCTTTGTCTTCAAAATTCACCCCATCCTAGACCATGAAACCACCAAGACAAAGTAGGATTTATGTTTTCTTTAGTTCCCTCCATTAGAATTTTCTCACATAAAATTGAAAAAAATCTAAAAAAGTACAAGCTCAATACCTTCCACACTTTGCACATGCAATGTTTGTAGCACTATGCATATGGAGTTTTGTAATGTTGTTTTATACCTTTCCAAGATACTATATTTTTACCAAAATACGTGTTGGGTTGGGTTAGAAACTCATATTTCCTGCATCATACAACATTCAATAGTACTCTCCATAGGGAGTGTTGTCCATATTTCAGTGAGATTGATTTCTAAAATTGATGGTCTCCATGGTTATTTAATATAATAAGTTGTTAATAAGTTATGTTTGAAAATAATGGAAATTATGGAAACAAAGTTCTTGTAGGTGCATGTCTTGTACCTAGTTCTTTTTCCTATAGGAGCAACCATTTGTACTCAGGTCCTTGTCTTTATTTTCTCATTGAATTGATCTTTGGGGTTCTAACATGAGCATGTTCTGTTTTTTGCTTACTTTATTGTTTCTAATAGTTATGTTTGGACATTTGTATTTGCATACATACATCGTAGAATAGTATCTTTTCTTATTGTTTTCAAATGTATCATGCTTAGATTTCAATATGGCCATAGTTTGGTCAGATTTGAGCATCCCATCGACTATTTGCAAATAATCTAATCTAAATTAAGTTCTCTTCACATATTTCTTTATAATTATTAATTATTATAGATGACCTTGAGCACTAAATGGTGGTCTTCTTTTATTAACAATCCAATCCTATGATATCTCAATGTCTACTATATGTATTAAATAACAATGCCCAGTTTGTTCTCATTTGTCAATGAAGACTTCCATGGTCATGTGATTTTTATATTTATATTTAAATAAACAAGCTATTATTTCATATTGATCGAATCAAATAAATACTAAGCAATTCTTATCCATCCTTTTTAATAAATGGTTTCTACTTCCATTAAAAAGAAACACAGTTTCTCCTTTCCTTAAAAAGAAACATACCACTTTAACATGGATGAACAAAGATGCCAAACGAAAGGAAGATAAACCAGCAGTAAAAATCCATTTAGAAATGTATTTAAAAACACCTTGTGGAATCAAGCTAAAAAACTTATCCACGGCTATTATATTATTTTTACAATCTGAGAAGAGCTTGGACGTTTGTGATGTTGAAAAGAAAGTTAATGTGTATATCGGTGCTATTGAATAAAATTATAGAAAAAATATATTCTATATCTTGATTGTTGTTATCGATTGATGGATTATTGAAGATCGGTTTATTGGATGCTCTATTAAATAGATAATTCATTTCCAGGCTTTAATTGTAAGTGGTGAATGCTATTTTCTGCTTCTTTTCAATATCATGAAATTGTAGGCATTGTTTTTCTATCTTATCATTTGCAAAAAATAAAAATAAAAGAATTGTATGTTTAGTGGATCTATCCATTTCAAATTGGTCTTAGTTGTAGCAAATGGTAATTTACAACATTTGCATATGCATATGTAGCTTCAACCAAAGAATTTGGTGATTGTTCCTCTTTGTTTATGATTTCTCGTGGTAAATATTGCTCTAAGAAAAACTTTTATGCCAATCAACCTAGGCACTAATTTTCCCTTCAACCATTTAAAAACTATTGCCTAAATTTCCCTTTGTTTGTTGATCTAACATAAACAAATGAAAAATTTACATTTCATATCTTTATATTATTCAAGCTTGTTCTTTGAGGTTTCATATTTACTTATTTTTAGCTGAATTTTTGTATAGATAAAATCTGAAAATTGCTAGAAGAAATATTGCATATCATAATAGATTTGATTAGTAGTTTGTTTTGTCCTTTAAATATGATTCTAAGCTGATGTTATATTTGCTAAAAATATAGAAATTACAGTGGTTGTACCCAATATCAAATTCCAAAATTTAATTAAGTTTTATTTTCAAAACTAATCTTTTAAAGAACATTGTTATTCATAGTTGTATAAAACTTAAATTAACTTTTTAACCAGATTTTCTAGTAGTCCATCCCATCCCTCTTAACACGCAAATTTCCTAAATTCCCACTAAGATTTGGGTTTGAGAGCGATACGTTGTCATTGTATCTCAATTGAAAACAAAACAATACACCAAGAGAAGAGGGAGCACATACTTGAGTACAACCTGTAAAGAAGGGAGTTGGTCGCAGTAAGAAGATATAATTTGGTTTGAAGTTTCAAACAGCTCTTACTCCTTTTCGACATGATGATTTAAACAAAAAATGATTCTTATCTATCCCTTGGATAGATATTCCACTCCATTTCTCTCTTTAGGATCTTGGTATATGTATTCTTCTTTATGTGCCACTGCGGCTGCAATTATTACTGCCAACGAGGAGATAACTACTTCAGGTCTTATGTATGCAATCTCTCTATTGGTTCTTTTCTTCACCATCCCCATATTGCATGTTAAATAACAAAACTCGGTCTGTTTGGATCCATAGATAATGTGCTTAATTTTATATATAATTTGATCCCATGCCCAAATGATCTTTTAGGATAAAATCCAAACCAAAATCACAAGCAAAATGTTTGAATATTGGATCAAATGCAGATATCTTGTAGAAAAGTCCATATTTGTTGGTCCATTTAATCATTGAATTTGATTTAGAATTTTAAAAATCCATCTATAACATTTTGGATAGCAAAATTTCCAATCTTGATTGCTCCAACATGATGGTCCAATCTGAATGTCGAAATTCAGGATTCAGGAGTCGACAACAACAACACGACGAACTTTTGACTTTTCCAATGTTGATCATTCCAACTTGATATCTTTGATCCTGATGTTGGAATTTAGGATTCAGGAGGGTATAAAAAAAAATAACATCAATACCTTGATTATTCCAAACTCGACGGTAGGATTTCGAAATCGGAATTTGGTCTTTTTACTGTCAACTTGTTTTATCGATAACTTCTTTGTATGGAGTCCATTTTTGATGAAATAAAATTTGTCAAAAATATCTTAGTGATATCTAGGAGACCGTGTCTTTCCCTTTCTATCTCCATCTCTGTCTCCACATCTTCCCCCTCCCCACTTCCTCCCCTCCTCCTCCTCCTCCTCCTCCTCCTCCTCCTCCCCTTTCATACCTCCCCTCCTCCTTCTCCTCCCCTTCCTTCACAACCTCATCCTCCCTCTTCCTCCCCCTCCTTTAACTCCTCATATTTTCCCTCCTCTCCTCCACTAACTCCTCCTCTTTCTCCCCAGCACCGTCGCCTCCTCCTCCTCCCTCTCCACCTCCTTCGTTGCCTCTCGCTCCCCCTACCCTCCTCATCTTGCACCTTCGTCACTTACTCCTCCTCCCCATCCCCACTACCTCCACTAATCCTTCTCTGCTGCCTCCATGTCCCCCTCCTCCCCACTACCTCCCCTCATCCTTGTCCACCACCTCCCCCTCCTCCCTCTCCCCATCCTCCACCATCTCCCACTCCTCTGTCACATCCCCCTCCCCCTCCCCATTTCACCTCTTACTCCTTTCCTCGCTCTACCTTCCTTCATTTGACCTTCACAATAGTTGAATCCTCCTCCTCACCCTCCCTCTCCTCCCCTTCCCCATCCCCACTACCTCCAGTAATTCTCCCCCACTACCTCCATCTCCTCCCCCTCCTCCTCCCCCCCCCCCCCCCTCCTCCCTCTCCATCTCCTTCATCACCTTCCCCTCCCCCTCTATCACCACCTCCTGCTTCTTCCCCCCCTCCCCTCTTCCTCCCCACCTTTGCCTCCTTATGTACACATATACATATTTTTATTATAAGTTAAAATATATTGAACTACAATATCAATAAATACATGTATAATTATGATACACACTTATCATACCAATTTATGTGAGAATACCTATTTAGTTAAGTAAACCATATATCTTATTCTAACATTACAAATATACATATTTTTATATTAAGTCATAATATATCAAACTATAAAAACATGTATAATTATAATATGCATCACACATATCATACAAATTTATGTGGAAATATCTATATAGTTAAATAAATCATAAATACTAATTTTATCTTTAATAAGTGTTGCATTGTAAAATGAAGTCTCTTCTCAACTCATGTCATAAATCACCACCATAAAATAATAACAAAATAGCCACCATAAAAAATTGCGAAGGTAATCAACTAAAAAAATTAAAAACATAAATTAAAATTAATAATAATCTTCCAAATAAACAATACATCTAAACTAAAGTAAAGAATACATATAAGCTATAATTTTTATAAAATAAAAAATAAAGTGTGTTTATGTTCCTATCATAACTAAGGAGACAAAGGAGACATAGGGATTGGGTTTTAGCTACACATATGCACTTAAGAAAAGAGGATTTGGGCTCCCTCCCATGGAAATAAAGTTTGGCACGAAGAAATTATGAGAAGAAGAAGGAAGGCAATGTTAGTGTTTGGGTTTGAGCCACCAAAGTTGCTCGGTTTGTGAGGCCCGCTCCTCCTCAAATGGCAATTTTCATGGAAAAGAATTATCGAGAAATTTATAGGGTAAACATGTAGAGAGAGGAGGGTAAGAAGTGGTTCCATTCTATCCCAATAAAACGAGAAAAGCCTAGAAAAGCACAGCGGACCAAAAAAAAACCTGAAAGTAGACGTGATGAAATTAGAGGGTAAACAGGTGGAGAGAGAGGAGGGTAAGTGGTTCCATTCTATCCGAATAAAATAGAATTGGCCCTCAAGGCAAGGTTGAAGAAAGAAAACGAGAAAATCACATTGGAGAAAAAAACATATACCTGAAAGTAGACGTGATGAAATTGTTGATCCCCGTGCCTGCATTTGCCTAGTACTTCTGATGAGTGTACTACTCAGATGGGTATGGGTTCTGTTGAGTCTGTTATTGTTGAGGCATGCAACCCTTATCTACAGGATTAGGCCTGCTCATATCCAGTCTCTAGAATGGATGAATATTCGACTATCCGAGAAATCAAAGCCAACTGAATCTCTTCACATGTAAACTTCCTGCGTCTTCTTAGAATTCGTATGTAAACTTCCTGCATCGCCTTAGAATTCGTCTAATCAAATACATGCCTCCACTCCAGTATTATCTCCTCTATTACACACAGACTCACACAGATGCCCGACTACTCACTAGTCACACACTTAGGCCTAACCACTCACACAGACAAAGATAAAGAGAGAAATGGGAAGGAGTAAAGATGACATCCATTTTCCTCCGTCTACTCACAAAGACATAGATAGAGAGGATTGAGGAGGAGGCAAGTCTGATATAAATATTTATAACCATTTTTGCTTTCTTTTTTTAAATTTCAGAATTATGGCTGATAGCTTTTCCTTCCACTCGAAATGTTAGTATGACTATTAGCTTTTCCTTGGATAGCTTTTCCCTCCTTTCCAACCGTTAGTCTGCCTTATAGATTTTTCCTCGGATAGATTTTTTGATAGCTTTTTCGTTGGATAGATTTTGCTTCAATCGAACCGTTAAGCGATATGCTAAGTGACGGCTCTTTAAAGGAGAATATTAAAGAATACTCCTCCACTATGATGGAGACTTTATGTATATTAGGCTTTATGCAAATTAATTAGCTGTATGTGTGTATATGCCTTTATAACTACTTACAGAACTGCTGCTGCGATTGCTGAACTGAAGGAGCAAAGGGGAGGACATCCTCATCTTCGATTTGGGAAAATCGGGGGGACATTCTCTTTAACGGAGAATCTAAACTGCCCACTTACAGAATGGCATTTCATACTAAGGAATACTCCTCCATGGTGATGGAGGGTTTCATGGAGGCTTTCTGTGTATTAGTTGTAACTGCTTACAAAACTGTTGTTGCAATTGCTGAACTGAAGGAGCAATTATCAGAATAAGGGGAGGACATCCTCATCTTTGATTTGGGTGAATCTGAGGGACATTCCATGTTTCTGTGCTAAATATTAAGAAGCACAAGATTGGTGAAGAGATACCCATCTGGGAGATGAGGACTTGGAGTTGCACTACTACTCAAATTAATGATTATAGTGAGATACCGCCACCTAAACATGCATTAACAGATGGACAAGTGATAGTGTTTTGTGAACCAATATCATCGACCAACACATATTCTTCGGAACCATGGGAGCATTAGAATGATGCTTGGAAACTCTTTAGAATTGGCATCATTGTTGAATCAGTGCATGACTGTTATCATTCTGGACCAGTATATCTATTTACTTTTCTTTGGGAGCATGGACAGGTTTCGATGCCATGTGCATTTTATTGTAAATTTCTTAGTCTTGTATTTGAATGGACATTAGTGTATGATATTACCATTCAGAGCAGTCTATCTATCTGTCTTTCTCTAGGAGCATGGACAGGTTTAGGTGCCATCGAAATCATTGTGCAATGTGCATACGATTGTAAATTAATGTGTTCTCAGTCTTGTATTTGAATGGACGTTCTATGAAAATGAGAAAAAAACTAGGAATGTGTTGCTATGTTTCAGGAACATGTCTTCTATTTTGGATGTGGAACCACAGGCACTTGTATGCAATTTTTTTCTCAGAAGGTAAGTATAAGTTTTGCGTGCCATTGCTTTTGAGACCTGAGCCCCAGCTCAAAATCAGAAAAAAAAAGTTGCTAATATAGATTTCTTTTGGTTATATTTGTGGCTAATGTTGGTTTATTTTCTGGGCATTGTGTCAAGCATGCAAGATGTGGCCGTATTTCTTATGAAATCCTAAAATTATTTGAGAAAGTCATACTCCAGCTACTTTGATAATTATTTACATATAGATTTCTTTTGGTTATATTTGTGGCTAATGTTCGTTTATTTTCTGGGCATTGTGTCAAGCATGAAAGATGTGGTCGTATTGCTGATGAAATCCTAAAATTATTCAAGAAAGTCATACTCCAGCTGCTTTGATAATTATTTACATATAGCATAGTCGAAATTATATTGGCTATGAGCTTTTGACATTGCAAAAAACATTGCTTTGTTTCACTCTTCCCCACATTACTTTTTCTTTTTCCTTGTATCTGCACTTCCTAATATTATGTCAGGTAAGCCTGTAAGTTGGATAACTTTATTCAAGATATGATACATAATCTTTGTATTTTTCCTTCAGCTAAATCTTGTTTTATAATGTCTTGTTATTGAGTACCCTTAATATATTAGGTAATTTGATATTGAGTTGGTGAGACTAATGGATAAACCAAGCTTAGGTATTTTGTTCTTAACAAACAGTGTCTTTTGTAAAAACTTGCAATAGGTTATACCTTTTTAAAAGGCATGTAACCAGGGAATGCGATTGAACTTTTATTTGATTTTCCCTTAAAAATTGGCAACTTTTGATCTTTTAAATCCAATATACTAATGCATCTTGGGTTCTGTTTATTGTCATTTACAAGTGATGCAACCTTGCCCATTTTCTTGAGAGTAAGTCTATGGATCTAGCTGCAGGAAATACCAGACCATGTTCAGTAGCTTTTGGAATAGATCAATTCGATTACATAATAGATAAGGATCCTTCACGATGATGGAGGCTTTGTGTAGGATTTACGCAAATTAGTTGTATGTGTGTCAATATAACTGCTTACAAAACTGATGCTCCAATTGCTGAACTGAAGGAACAATTCATCAAAAGAAAGGAGGACATCCTCATCTTGGTTTTCTTTAATTATAGGGATCTAGAACGTAGATGATTCATTTTTATAATTCAGTGGAATGTAAATGATGAGTTCTAGTTATAGCTTCTTTGGTTTTTTCTCTTTTAGGATTCCAAGCATCGATTATTGTTAATACATCTGCAGATACTCATTCCTTAGCAACCAAATCTGTTGAAGTAGACAGATGAAAAAATATATATTCCCCATAGGATCGCCATCAAGTGAACCTATTTAAAACAATTTCTTGGTCGATGTTTATTTAATTGTGTTTCTTATTAACACATTCAACATGAATCGATGTTCTTATTGGTGAACCTTTCACTACTACATTTCGATCCAAAATCTGACGGCGCATGAATTTCTCTTTTTAAACTTACCAAAAATCACAAGGATACATTTTTTTTTTGTAAATGTGGCCACAAGCGTCGGTGAAGCGACGGCTATTCTCATAAGCGTCGGTTAAGTGACGGAGAGTTAGTAAGAATCGCTTAAGCAACGGCGCCTTTAATTGGTCAACTATTTAACATGGAAAGCGTCGTCGCATATCCGACGCTTAGGTTCATTTCCTACCCATTTTCAATGTACACAGTAAAAAAGAGAATTTTCAATGTAAATAATACACAAAGAGAAACAACTCATTTTTCAATGTATACAATATACAAATGACAGATTATTTTTATTTTAGATGGATAGATTTTTTATTGTCACATATTTCTATAGACATGGATATATAAGCCTCGTATTGATACATAATGTCAATACACTACCATGAATTAACAAAATCTCTATGAGTTGAAGTGACCATCAACGATATTCCTTTGTACCCTCCATTGTTCAAAATTTGAGTTGAAGATCCCACCACTCAAAATATTGTGATACTTTGTGTACAAATCATGACCTCTGCGGAAGTTATTCTTTAACACATACTCGATGTTCCCAAAATTGTAGGACATAACCTAGTCAAGGTTGTTTCACCATGTATCCTTGAACATGAATGTCCCTCCACTTTCTATTAATAAATCCAATACTTAATCTTATAAATAATGGGGATTTAATATTAAATATGACAATATACCCACCAAAGACCATGTTACAAATCCTTTTGAGTACCTTTATAACTAAATATTTAAATACACTAGAGAGAAAACTACCACAATACCCATCTTCAACCCATGTAAAATCTATCCCAACAAAAGTATCAACATCCACAACTCAATTACAAATCTAATTCTTGTCATTCTCCTTGGTTTGAAAAGTTGAAAAATTGAATGTACCATGGATACTTTTTAATGTGATTTCCTCGTGATCATGGGGCGATTTGAAATGCAACTGAGGGTTTGGAGACCTGGAGTTCTTGTCGAGTTGGGTGAGGGGTTTTCTTAGTACTGAAGAGGGAGTTATGTGGAAATGACATCTCCATTGTCGTACTCTTCGGGCATTAAAATCACCAACAGTACGCTGATTGACTGATGGTTAACTTGGGTCAAGGGATTCATCCTCTGTGTATAAATTATGCCATTTTGTGCTTGTTGATTCTAAAGTCTTGGTTCGATTCCCTCTTCTTGGTTTGAGGATTAAATTGGGGCATCGTTTGTCGAGGTTTAAAGGAGAAGCATGCACTGTTGGAGAATACAAAGAATGGTTGCAGCTTTTTAAGCTTCGCATTGGATGAGGTAAGATTACTCTTGTTATTTTTACAAGCTTGCAGAGGTAAATAATTGTGTTCTTAAAGGGTTTGAATGGATTGATACCTACCTTCCTTTCCATTTCTGGTCTTAGGTTGAAAAGTTGAATGACTCATATTTCTTGCCCTGCATAATTTCATGTGTCTATGTATTTTTCCCATGGGCGAGTTGATGATGCCTTTAAGAAGTTTTGTGCTCTAACTACTAAAAATTGAACTCAAAATCTCTCCATACCTCTGCGTCTGGCTCTGCACATTGATAAAATGATCTAGGTTTTCGTCTCTATATCTGTTTGATATATTAAATATATTTTATTTATTTGTCTTGCTCATTGATAATCCTTGTGGGTTTGCTTACTGAGTCCATATGATGTTGACACCATTAATAAAATTAATTTGGCATTAGTCTTTGAGGGAAACCCCATTTTGTTTCTCTTGCTCTGTGGGCTAACCTTAAACTTCTGGTCACTGTTGGATGTTGGAATTACAATGAGTCATTCGAGTCTTCCCCCATAACAGTCTTCAATCCACTCAGGACTTCATATATTCTCTTCTTGCCCAAGGCCCACGAGAGACCCACCGAGGCTATCCCAGAATATCCAAAATACCACTGCTTATAAACCTAGAGCTTAGAAGGTGTTCAAGGCTTAGGAAGAGTAGCTTGGCTTTATCGGGATTTTCTTTAGGGTAGAGCTATAGTGGTCACCTCAAATGAATTTTCCAAATTCATGTGGGACATGGTCAGCAACATATAACCCATCTCTCAGGGCATTTATTTTGTGGTTTCTTATTTTGAAAACTACCTCTTCAAAGTTTGTTCCATATAGAGATTCAAATAGAGATAAGTGCTAGGACCTGTATGCTGATATCATGCAATAATATGCAATGGGGAACTCAACCTTATCAAGGACTTCTATGCCCATACCAAGTCCCTAAAGGTTCCCCTGCATCATAGGTCAGAGGATTCTTTCTGCCTCCGGAAGATCAAGCCAACTTGGTTTTCATGAGTTCTCAAATGATTCCATGGGACCCCTCTCAACGTACAACAAACACTTCCTACATCTTGAGGAATCCCATGACTTGTCGATCTTGAATGGTCTCCCCTACTTTCCTAACTCCAACAGTTTCACATGTTTCCATCATGTTGGGGGAATTAGTAAGGTAGACTACATCCTAGCCAACCAGGATTTGATTCAATGTATCCTCTAGCTATTTTTTATCTAGATACATATATCTGACCATACCCCTCTCATTTTTCCATCATGCTAACCATGCCCTGGGGGGTTGAGACCCAAGATGGCCTTTTATGCAAAACACTTCCTATAGCTTAGGGATGGTATTGTATGGCCCCCTTAAACACTACAGCAATAGATGCATGGGCTCAAGATCCCCTTAAGCCAATTCAGAGGGGGTTCTTGTCATCTTCAAGTGAATGCTGAACACCAATTCCATAGAAGAACAAATTATGTCAACTCTGCCATAGGCATAAGGAGAAAATAGTGAAGCACTTCATATTCAAAATCCCTCGATATTATGAGATATGTGATCATTTCCATTGCTTGATCAAAATCTCATGATTCCCTCTCTACCTTTTTCAATATCCAAATCAGTGGTGCCTAGCGCTTAAATGGGAGAGGCAGTCAGGTTTAAATCTTACATTCTTCAAGTCCCAGCCTGGCTAGAGACTACTAATTCGATCACATCTTTCTTCTGGTGCTCCCAATGCATAGTGGCGCCAAGAGGCATGTAGAGACTCAAGAGAATCACCATCTCAACCCCCAGAGTCATCAAACCCTGAGAGGAAATTCGAACCCCCATAGTGAGACCCATACAGAGTTATTGACTTAGAACTCGAGACAATCTATGTAGAACCAACAAGTAACAATAATCCTCTAGTTCCTAGAATTTGGCCACCTCTTCTAGATAGAGAGACATTCCCCAAGCTAGATTCAGCTCTTCCAACCAATTCTCTGTCTAGATATCCTTTCCTTCAACCTCATATGGTAGAAGAGTTCCACATTTGGTAGTGGTAACTACAGATGAGGACAATGCCCTCCTTCCAACCACAGGCACTTGGAGCCTTGAGGCTCTTTCCCTTGTACCGTCTTCAAGAGCATTGTTTTCCAGTTTAGATTTTAGTCAATAGAGCTTAGATCTTATAGATTAGCTTTCTTTTTTCCTTTTAAAGGAGTGGCCTCCACACTTACACTTTGTATCTACACTTATGTATTGTACAATCCCATTGAACTACTTTTCTCATTTGTTGGATATTAATAAAATTATATCATCTTATCTTATCGTATCTCTTCAATTCTCACTGGTATGTATTGTACATTTTCTGGGCATAATTTTGGTGCAATTTTTTTAACCCTATCTTCCAAACATTTCCAACAAAGAGTTTTTCTATCTGAGCATTCAATTTTTCATAGGCTGTCTTAATATCCATGTCCGAGACTCTGATTTACTTGGATATCATCTACCACCCCTCAATTGTTTGAGTGTGTGGACCTATTTGATGTTGTCCGAGTTCCATGCTGGTGGAACTGACGCTGGAGTGAGGGAAATAATGAGCATATGTTGATCAAGATATGTTAAATTTGTCAGATGGTTGGTAGGTTCTTTAAATATCATCTCACTCACTTATGCATAGATGTTATTAGAAGAGCCCACATTTGGATGGATCATTATCCCAACATATCCAATCAAATCCTCGACTAGTTGACTGTCTATACACCTGTACACCTATATGAGCACATTCAGTTAACAATTCCTTGAGATTGGTGCAGGGTAGTACAGTCTAGAAAATATATACAACAATGTGAATCATTCTTGCCCGAAGTTGTGGTCAAAGACTATTTTCAAAATGAATGTATATATTTCTCATTTTTGTGTGATTCAGGTGGTTTGGCACAAACATTTCATAAATTTGAATAATGGGCACAATATCTCCAACATGTTCTATTTAATATCATATTCATTTAACATAATATCATAGTGCATACAGTCCCCTAATCTTTTACTCTTCCTCTACAAACAATCAATTCAAATCCAATGCAAACTATTATGAGCAAGGAGTCATTAGATCAAAACCACTGGCAGACAAGCTTTCTGCCATTGATGGAGGATGAATAATTTTATGGTTTGGCGCTGCCAAAAGACACATAGGAGCCATCATGATTAAGAAGGTGAACATCCTATATGCAATGATGCATGATAAAGAAGTGGCCTCCACCCATGACAGAGCTGCTTCTGACAGGAATTTAAGTAGGGGTTTATTGAAGCCTAGCCATCATTTAGAGAAGATTCAATCAAAGGAACTGTAGAGCATTAAAGGAGTTACATAATGGTCAAAGAAAAGAAACCCGAGTGCTTTCCTAATGCACCCAAGGGAAAAGATGAGCCACTACATGAGGAGAAGAAGTATTGAAACTCGAACCTATCACAAGGTCAATATGAAGACATTGAATGTTTAAGTAAAAGTGAAGGTATGTTAAATAGAGTAAAACTCAATTTAAAATGGGTTCCATTGAAGAGGAAATGAAATATATCGGGGGTTTGTTCTTACTGATATAGAAAAATCCAAGTTCCGATCTTTGTGATACATTTTTTGTGGGAGTGACAATCTCTTTGCTATGTGGTTAAAATGTTTGGTTAACACATCGTGATTTTCATGATTTTGGGGACATCGGGAAATGTTTCTCTTGGAATTTCACCATCACAGGTGCACAGGGAGTGTGCCCCCATGGGAAGTGCATCTCTGTGTAACACTGGTTTCACAGTATGGAAATATGCAAGGATGGACTGAGAATCGGTTTCCATCCCACTGGAAGCATCAAGATGACAGATCCTCCAAAACACAGAAACCATATAAAATATTTTAAAATAAGATTAAATCCAGGACCCGGAAACCCTGTCCTTTTTTCTATAACATAGCCCCTCTCCCCATCATTCTAAAAGACACAAATATGAAGTTTCCATAGCCTATGAGAACGATTTAAAATGAAATATATTTCAAGATATAAAGCCTCTAGGTTTCTAGTTCAATATTTTTTTCAACGATATATATCTAGGTGTATCCATACTTCTCAAATATCCGAGTGGATCTGTATTTGAATTTTGTATCTGAACGCATTTCCATGCAACTTAGGGTTCAATATTCTTTAGTTCATAGAGTTCATCTATTTATGTCACAGTCATGCAAAGTGCTGCCCTGATATTCAACATAATATCATTTGAAATATTATTTTATCCATGTCTGTTACTATTTGAGAGTGATCCACCTGGAGCATACTAATTAGCATCATGTAGCACTTTAGTCTTTAATATTGCTATAGTGTTCAAAGCTTGTTTGCTTAGAAACTATCAGCTCCCTGAAATGCTAATAGCACAGATAACGCTGGAAAGTAGAAATTTTTTGCATTTAGTCTATAAGCCTATCCCTTGCTTAATTTCCTTAATGCTGGTTTCTGGCTGGCAACCACCAACCTACTTGGGAAGAGAGTGAAGCAGTAGGATAAGAAGAACAGAGAAAGCAAGAAAAAAACATGTAATGCTTCAGAATTCAAAATCCTAAATATGCCATATGTTGCCCTTTTGTTTTTCTAATTTTCCATATTTTAGACTTGTACACGGAAAACAAAAGCATCAAAGCATGTAAATATCACTTTGACTCTAACAATGGTTAAAATAGATGCTATTCATTAGAATTACCTGAAGTAGGTAACACAATATGGAATATCCAACCATGCTCTCAACAAAGTTTCTCTGCAGAAGAAGAAAATTTTTGATTAAACTCATGTCAAATGCGGAGAACTCTTACCCCATCCCCTTGTAGAATAAACAAAACACCCCAAAAACATAAGATCAAGCCACACAATGCACACAAACAGGACAGAAATGAAAGTGTTGTTTAAATAAATATACTTTTAACTTTTTAAGTTTATGTTCAATTCTGAAGTTACTTGTTTATAAATTTATAGTAGATTTAAAATGTTTCAGGGATACGGACTCGATTTTGTAGAGTTTAATAACTGGGAACTTACTTAAGTCCAGCATATTGTTCAGCATTTTCCTAGTTACTATCTAAAAATTACATCCTGAAGCTGTACAGGTCACACAGCATGAGGCCATAGCATGCGAATGAGTTTCATTAGTCAGTGTTGAGAATTTGTTTGTCTATATGCAACAATTAGGAGGAGAACCTTTTGTTGTATAATAATCTTGATATCCATATAAAATCTTCAACATAGTGGATTTATGTTTTGCTGGATAAGCCCATTGATATGAATATGACTGTAATTCCAACACATTTTGAACAACCTTTTTAATTCCACGGAAGACCCATCTTCATAGCCAAAGTCACTTCTTTATGGCACTTTCAACGTACGACACCATCCATTCAGGCAAGTAATAAGCAGCACCAAACCTCATAAGGATTTCAGCATTGTATAAATTTTTAGGAAATGTCTTTAATAGACTCATGGATCTCAGCAGTCTAATTGCATCTGAAACACTGGCAGGTCAAAAGAACCTATTGTGCACTGAGCAAAGCTCTCCCACAAACATGTGTCATAGCAGAGTCCTTTGAAGCAATAAACATAAGAAAACATTGAGTAAAGTTTTAGCAGATATCTTTGACTAGATCCTATTTTATCCAGTCTACCTACATCTAAAACACTGGCCTGTCAGATATTGAAATATGTGCATAGTGCATTGAGCAAAGATCTTCTCCAAAGTCCAAACACATCTACTGTACGAAGGCATTAGGCCATTAATGTTAGTGACAATATCTAAGTTAGAGTCACTCATGATTAACCAAGGAAAATTGTGGCTCACTCTCATCTGAAAGTCAAATGCTAAATGACTTGAAAATGTAAAATATGAAAGATGTAGCTAAAGGTGAGTTAAGTTTAGTAGTTTACTAGGATTTTTTGTTTTTTATTAACATTTTTTTCCTGTTTTTTTTAAGTTTTTATGGTTTTTGGAAAACAAATTGAGTGGAGGGAGGATGGTGCCTAGGTGTCCTTTTTTTTGTCAGCATGTACCCACAAGCTCCTCCGTTTGGTGGCATGCATCTCACTTTCTTGGAGGGGGGTGCCCACAAGCCCCCTCTGCCCCCTCTCTTTTGTGAAATGCTTTATGTAACTTGACAGAATGTTTTGAAGTGTGTTTTGTGGAGTTAAGAAAAAATGTCCAAGGGTGGTGTAGGGAAGCATTTTCACTAGGAACCCACCCGACCCTACAAGATGTGTCCCGGTGTATCACTAATGGGAAGGGTGCATCAAGGATACTTTGTCATATGTTGGTAGGATGTTATGATTATTCTCATATTCAATATGGAAATGGTTAATCACATTCATCCTTATGATTCAAATTTGAACTCCAATATATAAACAGTGAACATTAGCATTTCTTTCCCAAGATACATGATGGGAGAATGCAAAACAGAGGAGTTTAATTAATGAATCTTAAAGGATTTGGAGTCCAACAAGTTGTGAGGAAATGATTATAGGATGTGAAGTATAATATGAGGAAAGATAATTCTATTAAAAAAATAAAAGTCCATTCTATAGTGTGGCGTTTCTTTTGGGCATATTCTCAGAAGGAAATCATGGTTGTCAGTAACCAGGATTGATATTTGGGTATTGGGAACCAAGAAAGCAAGGCATTTGAAAATTTATCGAAAACAGTTGTTTATGTGCCATAAAAATATATCAAGGATTGAGATCTTTTTGGCATCAGTTTTAAACTTTAAATTGTAACCATATGCATGCCTAAGCTAATGAAGTTACCGAGTTTATTCATCTAAAGAATAGTATTTGTGTCAGTGAAGATGTTAAAAATTTGTTGGTTCTTCCAAATGAAAATGATGTGGTTTATGTAATTTTCCATGAATGAGGGGAAAATATTTATTAGAAGTTCTTATATTTTAGTCTGTTTACATTTGGCTTTAGGCATATGTGTACACGACACTTGGTATCATAGTTTGTTGTTTTTGTAAATTGAATATTCTTTATGATGTCATTCTTTACAGCTATCAGCATTCTATAGTTCTGAGCACATACTAAGAAATGTCATGGTTATAATAAAAAATGATTATGTCTATGTGGAATAATTGTGTTTTTTGTCTTATGCTTTTCAGTGGAATGCTTTGTATGTTGAGAACATGCTTAGAGTGGAGAGCAGTGTTGTCGGGGAAATTATTGGTAGTAGAATACTTATGGCAGTGGTGGACAGGCTTACTGAAATTGATGTAAGTAACTGGGCATATTCAACAGAAAACCAATGTGCATCATTGATATTTCTCATTTCTAAAATTTTGGTTTTTATAATGAAATTCTAAATTTTTGGACCATTTGTGTTAGAAGGTTGTCTAGACTCTAAATGCCCTTCTTACTATATTTGAAATCTAGGTTGAAATAAAATGGGAACACATTTTACATGATGACTCAAGCAAGGTCTACATATTTGACATGGAAATGGAAGATGATGAAGAAAATGAAGAACCTGGGAAACCTGGTAGTGAGGTATCCGTATAACTTGTATAGTGTTTCCTTGAAATAGCTTTGATTTACAGTAACTAGCATGCATGTTCCAGGACAAGCAATTATTCTCATTTTGTATAAATTATCTAATTGCATATGGTTGATTTGGGTTGTAGGAAAATGTTGAATTGCCAAAATCTTCTTCTATGCAGAGTCTGGGGGGTGTTGCAGATAAGATGGACGTATTAATGGAAATTACTTTAGAGCGTCTAAAATTATGTGCTGATGAGGGTCGTATGTCACAAGTGAAATTATTATTTATTTAGCCAGCTTGAACTGTATTGTTGGTCAATTAAAGTTGGTGGTTTTTCAAAAACATGCATAATTGATCTATTTTTTTCTTGACATCTAAATTTTTCCCATTGGTTTTGTCAATAGGTCTATGATACACTCATGCACTCATTTCAATCAACTATTTTGAATACTCACAAGTCTAAGTTTACACAGGTAATGTCAAAATGTTTGGTTTTCAAAGAGTTAATGGAATGTTGCATTGATGCTTTCTCGTGTTGGATACTTCATGGATTGTATTATCTGTAAATATCTTTTAATGCGACAAGTTAAAACTTTTTCACATCGAATGGCATGTCTTGTAAGGCATCCAGTTAACACTTTTAAATTCTCAATCGTGGGTTCCCATTGAACTTTGAAGTGGAATTTATGTTTTGCATGCAATTTTGAGTTGCAGAAATCTTCTTTCTGAGCAATTCAAGTTTTCGTAATAATTTTTACCTATTCCACTCAGCAAGGCACTAGCAAAATACTAGTGTGTTAAAGGCATCTGAAATGATGGTTGATATAATATCTGTGACATTTGTTATTCTAAGCATTTAAATAGTGTCTGGCTTCACAGCAATGTTAAGTCTTCTTTTCTAATTTTAGTTGTGCTTTCATGAAATAAATACTTGATATCAATGGAATAGCCACTTGAAGGATAGTAATCACTATTCAGTGAATAGATTATATTCTTATACTTCTAGTCACTGGAGAGCCCTATCTGGATCCTGAAGTCACTGGTGGTATTTTTTTCTACATGATCTAGATTCTGTAGAAGTAAAACAACCATGTGGGGGATGGAGGCTTTATCTATGGTCCAGTCCAATGCAACAAGCAATTGTGAGGAAGCAACCTCTTATGACATTTTGTAAGAAAGCAGCCTAATGGTTTTTTCCTTTCAACCTTTGATCACAAGCTTTGGTTTGTAGGGGCATTTTTCAGAACTAATGCATAGCAAGCTGCTAGAATTGTTTGTATTAATTACCATACACACAGAAAACAACCCACTGGTGCTTTCATTTTGAGGCAGCTAATTTTGTTTTCAGTAGTAGTTGAGATCCTCATTTTCTTTGATTTAGTTTTTTGGTTTATTTTTCATCTGCAAAGGTTTTCATTATTTATTTCATTACACCAAGTGAAGCGAGGTTTATTCTACAGCACAGGTGGAAGTGGGGAGTGATTTATAAACTCTTGGTGTGCTTATGCATAGGATATAGTGGTACATTGAATCTAGATGGTTCATTGGGTGCAATGACCATTGACCCAAGCACAAACCTACTTAAACCCAAAACCCAGTTCTGATATGCCCCTTGAGATTGCAAAGCTCAAGGATGCATATTCCAAGTTCACATAAATAGTCAATGTGTCAATTATTGGAGATAGATGTAAACTTGAGGGGCATATCAGACCTGCGTTTAGAGGGCTCTGTGCCAGTTTTATAGAATAGTGAGTTGCAAAAAATGTCGTACTCAGCACTTTGAATAACATTGAGTTTTTTAAATAACTGCATGCGACAAATGTTGAGGTGGAAAGTCATTCTCCATTTACTGGTAGACTATTTTCTCGATTGAATTTCCGAGTAAAAGTGCCATATTGCGTAGAGCTTGTAGAAATAAAACCAAACTTGCGGAGGCTTAATGTCCTGTCCATTATATTCAGCTTTTGCCAGAAAGTACAATTCTGCAAATTTGTTCAATTGGTATTGTATTCTCTGTCAATAGTTGGACACAATCTCAATGTACTTGGGGACACTTTTTCCTACAGCATATTGTAGCTTCTTGTACTATGTAGTGGATGTACTATAGTCCAGGGAATTTGTGTTTTCTGCATTCTTTAGCCAACACATTCTTCTTGCCAAATTCAGCTGTCAATTCTGTTGAACCAAAATACAACTAAATAGTGGCTCTAAATGGTCTGCAGAGTAGATATCCATATTTTATATGGTCTTCAAAACTTAGGCTTATGTCACACAACTGTTATTCGCATCAGCCAAAACCTCAACCAATTAAGCATCGAGGTGTTGATCGCTTGAGTGATATGCTGGTGCATTACAATCAGGTCTAGAAAATTTAATAGGCTTTCATCAATCTGAAGATGAAATTTTATACATCTCGAGATTGTAGGGATTTTCTGTCATTCTTCTAATTAATAGTATGAGTCAAACTTTGTGGTGTTCACTGGTTTTAGTGGCTCATATCTTGCTTCACTTTATCTCACTGTTAAGATATTAATGTGGTTTTTGGGCATATTTTTGATATCTTGTATTATGAAGTACTGGATATACCACTTTCATAGCTATCCATTTGCAAATGCCAGGAAAGAAAACCATAGATGGTGAAGGAGTTATAAAGCAACTTTTACATAGCGGATTTTACTTTCAGTAGGAATATGTTATTCTTAACTTAAGAAAGATGATAAACTGATTAAGTTAAAACGCGGCTAAAATAGAAACATTTAAATAAACTTTCTTAAACTGATTGTCAGAAGCAACACTTTCTTAAGTATATATCAGACAGTGCAAAAAGGACCTAAAGTAGCAAAATGAGATTCAATTCAAATTGTTAGGAAGAGAAAAGTAGACCTAAGTAGCGCAATATGATAAAACAAGCATCAAATCCAGTCAAACGCTCTTTATATTGAGCATCTAAACATTCAATTGAAAATATACATATAGATATGTGCACTTCTAACCGTATCCAAGGAAATGAGCTTACAAAAGCATACTGCAGCTTGTCATTAAGGCTTGCATATCCTTTTTGAGATAGCATTATTCATGTGCCAGTCAGCACATTCAAGTTTAAATTCTTCCAGGGCTCTCTTTGATGAATACAAAGACACCTCACTGCATGAACTGTAAAGGATCAATCTATTCACAAGCACAGAAGCCATGCCATGAGAAATTAAAAATCTACATAATGTTATTGCTCTTAAACTAGGTCCTAGATAACACTTTAATAGCGGTATGGAATCATGTTTTATGAAACGGATAGGAGTGTCAGGCTCTAGAAAATGGAAGAAGCAATCATGTATGTCATCAGGAGTATGGTAGATGGCCAGCATTGCATATATACACACCAAAAATCCAAATAAAAATACATGCAAGAAAGAAAAAGGCACAAAGGTTGATTAATAATTTAATATGTTGTTTTGTTCAATATTTCCTTGCCATTGAGAATTTAAAAGCCAGGCCAGTCTAATGTATTTTGTTCCAAATCACTATGTAAATGCTTTCAAGATTTCTCTTGGTTGGTGACTTGTATTACTCTGCACTTCTATAGCTGCTTTCAGATTGTGAAATTTGTCTCATAGATCACACATTTGATATGAATTTTAAGCTGTGAGCACATATTCAAAGTTACAACTATAGATAGGCTGGGGCAGTTCTACCAAGATTTTTGTATGCCTACAGCATTTTCAGGTGAGTTTTAGACAAATTCCCATTGCCCCATATGTGTGAATTTGGCATACCTAAGATGACCCAATAATTTACACACTTGTGCCTACAATTGTCAAATTGTCACACTGGAAGCCAGGATATTACTGCTTGGAGAAGCATTGTTATATGAGAAAAATAAACTATGAGCATTGTTATATGAGAAAAATTCTCAAATTTAGACCGATATTCTCTGAGTACTTTTTGCATCTAGTATGACACTGAATATTCAATAGGCTTACATCAAGTGTTGAATCTTCTCCAAGTAACTTTTATTCACATCTCTTTAGCAAGTACGTGTTTTGTGCATTCCATGATAGAAGTCTACACTTGTGTCAATGGCGGCTTACCAGATTGGTGAAAGAGGGGTGTTGTTTTTTCCCCCTTCAGGGTCAAGTCTTTCCAATGGCATGCATTTGTATTTTTTTTTTAAAAACACTTATAGCCGTCGGTTAAGCGACGACCTGTAGGTGATTTTTTTTTTTAAATACAATACCATCGCTTAACCGACGTTTAAGTTTTCATACTCCGTCGGTTCAGCGATGCCTGTAGGTGTAAATGTTTTAAAAAAAAATTTGTCACTGTCTCTTAACCGACGCTTACGTTTTCATAATCCGTCGGTTAAGAGACGAGTTTCATTGGTGAACCGACGGCCTGTAAGTGTAGTTTTTTTTTTTAATTTCTCCACCGACGCTTACGTTTTCATTATCGCCGTTTCAGCGATAGCTCAATCTAAAGTTTATTATGAATTAGATGTCGAATAACTGACGATTTACATTTAACCGACAGTAAACTGAGTTTTCGCTTAACCGACGGATTGGAAAGATGTCAGATAACCAATGAAAATCCACCGATGCTTTAAAAAAGTCATAGTGTCGTACATGCGACAGGGAAGTGTCGAAAATCCGACAATACGACCGTCGGATTTTTGGTCGAAATGTAGTTGTGTTTTTAAAACAATTTCTTAGATGTATATTTAATTCCTTTTATTATTAACACATTCAACATCAATCGATGTTCTTATTGGTACATAGGACTGATTTCGATATTGTTGATAAAAAAATGTACGTTTTCCATTCTGAAACTATAGAGTTACATACCCGGTTGCATTGTCATTGATATATTTCTCCTCTCCAAGCTTTCAAGTTTCATTTAACTTTTATTTTTTTTCAGATTGTTCTTTTGCAATTTAATGTTAGGCATCAATGAAATATCTGCATTTGAAAACATAATTCACATGGAATAATATAAACTAGTTTCTTAAAGGTTTTCGATTGTTATTATGGATTCTTTCTCATTCTAATTTCTTGGTGATTGTAGATGTAACAACTTGTCCGTGAGCATGAGATGGCTTATGCACGTTTTGGATGGAAGTCTTTGCTTGATCAAACGGCTACCTAGAGAGAAATTGACTCTCAAATAGGTTGTTAGAGAATTTGTTCTCTAAGTTTGTTGCTTGTTTGTTTAAATATAGGGATCTAAAACATAGATACTTCATTTTTGTACTTCAATGGAATGCAAATGATAAGGTCTAGTTCTAACTTCTCTGGGTTTTTTTTCTTTTAGGCTTCCAAGCATGGATTATTGTTAATGCATCTAGAGATCCTCATTATTGAACAACCTTCAATAGAGCTTCCGGAGGGACTTGCAGTTTGTAGTTTGTTCAACATAACTATGTGCAATGAGAAAATAGATATTCCCCATAAGACTGCCAACTAGTGAACCTGTTTGAACAATTTCTTAATCAATGTTTATTTAATTGTGTTTCTTATAAACACATTCAACATCAATTGATGTTCTTATTGGTGAGCCTATTAAAAACAATTTGTTAGATGTTTATTTAATTGCTTTGATTACAAACACAGTCAACATCAATCGATGTTCTTATTGGTGCATAGAACTAATTTGGTAAATATGACTGATTTTGAATATTGTTGATGAAAAAATGTAAGTTTGTCATAGTGAAACTATAGAGTTACAAACCTAGTTGCATTTCCATTGATATCTTTCTCCTCTGCAAGCTTTCAGGTTTCAAATAATTTTTGTCTTTCATATTGTTCTTTTGCAATTTAATGTTAGCTGGCATCAATGAAACATCTACATTTGAAAACATAATTCACATGGAATAATCTAAACTAGTTTCTTAAATATTTTCTATTGTTATTATGGATTCTTTCTCATTCTAATTTCTTGGTGATTTTCTAAATCTGTGGAAATTGGGGATTATGGTTGAACCTGGTTCTTGCTTGAAAGGTGAGTATCAGCTGATTGCAATGCCTCTGTACCTGTTACTCTTTACCTGTTAGAACCAGTTGCAACTGATATTTCTCAAGAAGTAACTGAATTCTTCCCGCCGGAAAGCATGGAAATTTGTTGAATATAATGAGGAATATAACTATTGTCAAAAGTTTAGCATGAATTCAATATAGACTACTTTCCCATGATAAGAATTGACGTTCCATTAAATGCAATCCTGGAGATGAGTTTTCTTTGACCTTCACAATTATAGATGTAACAATGTCATCGTGTTTCCAGGATCGGTTTGATCGTCGTAGTATTTTTTTTTAATTATGGACGGAATGGTTGGACCACGGCACGGCAGGTTGTCGTCTGCATCTCTTAAAGCTGGTGGCGGTCCAAAAGTTTGGCATAAAAGGTTTCATAAATATTTATACTGGCATGGTTCATGTTGTATCTTAAATATAATCTGATAAAAATGGGGTTTGAATTTCTCAATTCTGTGCAAAGAAACCAGCATTGTATATATCATTGACAATATGGGTCCGATGGTATTGACTGGAACATATCTTTATTCATAAATATTTATACTAGGTTCGTCCTATTCATATAATTTTAATACATAACTCTATTCGGTAAACTAAGATCAATAGCTATGTGATCTTACTCATTTTAATATATATTTATACACACATTTTTAACAGTGCGAGGAGGTGAAAAATATTTTACATGCAGCAGAGTAATAAATGCTGCAGCTGCAGTATTATGGGCCATTAGATCTCAAACAGGTTGAGATCCAACTACCCACAATACAGCTGTCGTGCAACTGAAAAACATACACTTTCCTGAATTTCTTAATAATTTTTAATAATTTAATTTTAAAATGATGCAAAATATTTACTAATATTGAGATTGGTTGTGCTTACAGCAATTCACCCGTTACTTATTTAGTGGCTGTGTTTTAGTTCATATCAATTGAATGAAATACATCAATGGGATGCTTTTGTTCATATCAATGGAATGAAAATAAATAAAAATTAGTTTATTACGATGGAATAATTAGTATGTTTTCAAAATAATTAGGAAAGAATATTTATAGGAAATTCTTTACCATTATTTTTAAATAAATATATACATTTTTTTCTAGACTTTGGAATAATTATTTTTTATTGTGTATATCATTCACAATAATTCTTTAGACTAAAATTGATAGAAAAATAAGTAGAATAATCATAAATTTTCAAAATAAGATTCATCACGAAAAACCAACCAAGGCCATCAATGAACATGTTTATGAACTATCCAACCACAGATAATCAAAGAAACCTTATTCTTTGTCTTCAAAATTCACCCCATCCTAGACCATGAAACCACCAAGACAAAGTAGGATTTATGTTTTCTTTAGTTCCCTCCATTAGAATTTTCTCACATAAAATTGAAAAAAAATCTTAAGAAAGTGCAAGCTCAATACCTTCCACACTTCACACATGCAATGTTTGTAGCACTATGCATATGGAGTTTTGTAATGTTGTTTTGTACCTTTCCAAGATACTATATTTTTACCAAACTACATGATTGGGTTGGGTTAGAAACTCATATTTCCTGCATCATACAACATTCCATAGTTCTCTCCATAGGGAGTGTTGTCCATATTTCAGTGAGATTGATTTCTAAAATTGATGGTCTCCATGGTTCTTTAATCTAATAAGTTGTTAATAAGTTATGTTTGAAACTAATGGAAATTATGGAAACAAAGTTCTTGTAGGTGCATGTCTTGTACCTACTTCTTTTTCCTATAGGAGCAACCATTTGTACTCATGTCCTTGTCTTTATTTTCTCATTGAATTGATCTTTGGGGTTCTAACATGAGCATGTTTTGTTTTTTGCTTACTTTATTGTTTCTAATAGTTATGTTTGGACATTTGTATTTGCATACATGCATCGTAGAATAGTATCTTTTCTTATTGTTTTCAAATGTATCATGCTTAGATTTCAATATGGCCATAGTTTGTTCAGATTTGAGCATCCCATCAACATATTTGCAAATAATATAATCTAAATTAAACTCTCTTCGGATATTTCTTTATAATTATTAATTATTATAGATGACCTTAAGCACTAAATGTTGGTCTTGTTTTATTAACAATCCAATCCTATGATATCTCAGTGTTTGCCATATGTATTAAATAACAATGCCCAGTTTGTTCTCATTTGTCAATGAAGACTTCCATGTTCATGTGATTTTTATATTTATATTTAAATAAACACATTATTCTTTCATATTGATCGAATCAGATAAATACTAAGCAATTCTTATCCATCCTTTTTAATAAATGGTTTCTATTTCCATTAAAAAGAAACACATTTTCTCCTTTCCTTAAAAATAAACAGACCACTTTAACATGGATGAACAAAGATGCCAAACGAAAGGAAGATAAACCAGAAGTAAAAATCCATTTAGAAATGTATTTAAAAACACCTTGTGGAATCAAGCTAAGAAACTTATCCACGTCTATTATATTATTTTTACAATCTCAGAAGAGCTTGGACGTGTTTGTGACGTTGAAAAGAAAGTTGTTGTGTATATTGGTGCTATTGAATAAAATTAAATAAAATCTATCTTCTGTATCTTGATTGTTGTTGTCAATTGATGCATTATTGAAGATCAGTTTATTGGATGCTCTATTAAATAGATAATTCAATTCCATGCTGAAATTGTAAGTGGTGAATGCTATTTTCTGCTTCTTTTCAATATCATGAAATTGTAGGCATTGTTTTTCTATCTTATCATTTGCAAAAAGAAAAAAGAATAAAGAACTAAATGTTTAGTGGATCTATGCATTTCAAATTGGTCTTAGTTGTAGCAAATGGTAATTTACAACATTTGCATATGCATATGTAGCTTCAACCAAAGAATTTGGTGATTGTTCCTCTTTGTTTATGATTTCTTGTGGTAAATATTGCTCTAAGAAAAACATATACGCCCAATGAACCTAGGCACTAAGTTTCCCTTCAACCATTTAAAAATTGTTGCCTAAATGTCCCTTTGTTTGTTGATCTAAAATAAATAAATGAAAAATTTACATTTCACATCTTTATATTATTCAACCTTGTTCTTTGAGGTTTCATATTTACTTATTTTTAGCTGAATTTTTGTATAGATAAAAATATGAAAATTGCTAGAAGATATATTACATATCATAATAGATTTGATTAGTAGTTTGTTTTGTCCTTTAAATCTGATTCTAAGCTGATGTTATATTTGGTAAAAATATAGAAATTACAGTGGTTGTACCCAATATCAAATTCCAAAATTTAATTAAGTTTTATTTTCAAAACTAATCTTTTAAAGAACATTGTTATTCATAGTTGTATAAAACTTGAATTAACTTTTCAACCAAATCATATAACCATATTTTCTAGTAGTCCATCCCATCCCTCTTAACACACAAATTTCCTAAATTTCCACTAAGATCTAGGTTTGAGAGAGATACATTGTCATTGTATCTCAATTGAAAACAAAAGAATACACCAAGAGAAGAGGGAGCATATACTTGAGTACAACCTGTAAAGAAGGGAGTTGGTCGCAGTAAGAAGATATAAATTGGTTTGAAGTTTCAAACACCTCTTACTCCTTTTCCACATGATGATTTAAACAGCAGAGGATTCTTATCTATCCCTTGGATAGTTATTCCACTCCATTTCTCTCTTTAGGATCTTGGTATATGTATTCTTCTTTATGTTCTACTGCAGCTGCAATTATTGCTGCATACGAGGAGATAACTACTTCAAGTCTTATGTATGCAATCTCTCTATTGATTCTTTTCTTCACCATGCCCATATTGCATGTTAAATAACAAAACTTGGTATGTTTGGATCCATAGATAATGTGCTTAAATTCATATATAATTTGATCCCATGCCCAAATGATCTTTTAGGATAAAATCCAAACCAAAATCACAAGCAAGATGCTTGAATATTGGATCAAATGCAGAGATCTTGTAGAAAAGTCCATATTTGTTGGTCCATTTCATTGTCGAATTTGATTTAGACTTTTAAAAATCCATCTCCAACATTTTGGATAGCGAAATTTCCAATCTTGATTGCTCCAACATGATGGGTCCAATCTGAATGTTGAAATTCAGGATTCAGGAGTCGACAACAACAACACAATCACCTTTCGACTTTTCCAATTTGATATCTTTGATCCTAATGTTGGAAGCCAAGATTCAGGAGGGTATAAACAAAAAATAACATCAACACCTTGATGGGGAGGGGGCAAGATGAAGTAGAAGGGGAGGGGGTGGATGGGGCAAGATGAAGTAGAAGGATGGTGGGGAAGTTAGA
>LPNX010093773.1:0-10680 GCA_001517045.1 Pseudotsuga menziesii | reverse complement strand
GGGTGAGGGGGAAAGGGAGATGAGGAGGTGGGCAGGGAGGAGTAGGAGGAGGAGGAGAAGGAGGAGTAGGATTAGGAGGGGGAACGGGAACAGTAGGGGGGAGTAGGAGTATATGGAGGAGGGGAAGGAGGAGCATGGGGAGTGTTAGAATATTGTGAACATATGAATTAATATCATAACACAATATAAAATATGGGAAGCATTACTAGTCTATCATTCTATCTACCAAGCAACATAAAGCATGAAATAAAATTGGAGAAAAGAAAACAACAAGAGAACACTGATATACGTGGTTCACCCAATATGGGCTACATCCACAAGAGGGGTTTCATCTTCCATTATTCTAAAACATAGATCTCCAAGATCACATGACATCTTCACATATGCATCACATCAAGCTCCATCACCCAATCATGTGTGTACAAATGACATACACAACATGTGATGTGTGATGAACTACAATTAACACATACCCAAAAGGGTCTCCTTCACCTCCATTATATAAGAATTTCAAGATAAGAGATAAATAAAAACTGAATTTTCTCACCAAAACTAAAGCCCAACAGCTGCTAAAAGACGGATCTGTCATTCTACAGCAGAAAACTGAAAGCAAAAAAACGGGAAATTTAAAAAGAACATAACTTGGTCAATATTCCCCAGAACTTTTAATATAACCAGTTTTCGGAAATAGAGAAGTCATTCTGTATGCACCAGCGTTAACAAAACATAAATCTGGGCACTCAATCAAAAGATATTTTCTCTGCAATATTTTGTTCATATGGAAAATTTTGAAAAAATATCTGATTTTAAATCAGCGATATCTTCACCTTCCAAACACGAAAGAAGACGATTTGTTTTTTGAAATTGAGTATTTTTGCGAGAGGAACTTGTATATGCAATTTATTTCTTAAAAAACTCCACAAAAAGTGTTAAAAAAAGATCTGAAAGTTGCCGCCCAATTTTACATTAAACAATTATCCACAAGAGTTAGGGTTTGAAAGAAAAAATTAAAATATATAGAATAAATCCCAAGTCTAAAAAAATACCACATGGGTATTATAGATCGGGTCACAAAACCACAAAAAAAATGAAAATCCATGTAAAATCATGAACATATGTTGCTTCAAAATAAAAAATAAAAATTACCGAAAAAGGTAGAGCATAACAACCTCGTTATTTCCACTTCTTAATATAGAGAATGGTTACAAAGGATATAATTACAATTATGCATGTGATATAACTCTATTTTATAATATTAGATTTATTTTATGCCTTTAAATGAGATTTTACCAATATACCACATAACTTATCATTACATATTTTAACACTCCCCCTTAATGATGATGGGGTGAAAGAATACAAATGGAAGGAAGGTGGAAACACACCAACATCTCCCTTGATGACAACTTCCAGAATGCTCCATACGATATGAATAAAAAAAACACTTCGCCTCATGGATTTGATGAAGACAACATCCTCTTCTCATGAAATTGCATCTGAACCAAGTTGTATGATGAACATTTGCATAACACAACAGTGTATGGCCAATACAACAGAACATGTGTGTTTGTACTAGAAATTGTACCTAGACTACATAGTACAAGCTAGGACATCCAAAACAAAAACTAGAAAAATGTTTTTTATTTTTATTTTAAATTTTGCAGATTATGAAGGAATCATGTACAAAATAGGGTAAATAAATATAAACAACATATAATAACTAAATCAGAAATAAATCATGAAGATCTAAATAAAATGTATGAAAACATAGACATAAAACATATACATACAGTAAAGTAACTTTTAGTTAAGTCCACAAACTTAAAATTATCTTAGGATAAAAACATTCATCAAGAAATGAAATGATAAGCAAGGTGATCAAACAGATCATAAACTCAACCAAAATAATAGATCAAAACATGGCTTATATAATATGTTTCATTCAAAATAAACAGTCTTCAAAAACTCACTGAGAGTTTGTCATATGCAATGTTGAAAAAGTCGACATCGGCAAAAAGTTGGCAAGGGTCTCGAATAACATCAGCGAAAAAATTGAGAAAATTTGGCAAAAGTCAGAAAACATTTAAAAATACAAAAACATTCATTTTTTTTTTTAGAATTTTAACATTTAAAGCAATAATAACATCAGATAAACACATTGGAACATAAATATGGAGAAAGCACTGATATATATCATCATCATGTAGTCATGCCAAATGTAAAATGATACATCAAAGTTGATATTGTATCCTGAAACATCATAGTTGTCTAATCAAGGACTCAAAAGTGGATAACCAATACAACACAGCATCACATATATAAATAAATCCGAGGAAAACTAGCCTCTAGCTATCTAATACCAACGCTCTCTTCCCGAGTTTTCGATTCATACCTCATATTTTTCCCTACTCCAGGTTTATACAAGGTTTCATAAATGCTTTTTATTTGTCCCTCCATCTTATGACTTAAACCTAATTTTTGAAAGTTATATTTTATTGATTTGGTTGTCAACCATTAAGTGTATTTCTTGTTTTGTATTGGTGATAAATCATAGATGCATTTTTCACTCCTCCCAAATTGAATTTTTGACATGAGCCTCACATTTAGCCCTAACTCGTCTACTAGTTGAAACATTGTTCTCTTTTTCCTACAATGTGTTATGATGAGCACTCAAAATATGTTTGCTCAAAATATTCCCTTATAGTGGAAAAGGTAGTTCAATTACCATTGTGATCTTTGATAAACAGATACATATTTTGTATAGCTTATCCTTGCATGGTTTGATCTTTAAATACAACAAAGTTTTTAAATATTTATACGGTAGAGGAAAGGTGTTAGTATACAACAAAATGGCTAAAATGACTAATTTTTGGAAAATTAGCCATTTAGCAAAAATTGAGACTTTTTGGAAAAAGTCGGGTCCATTACCCTAAAGGATCGAGAGCATAGGGTAGGTTTTGAGGGTCCCAAGGCTGTAGGCTGAGAATGGATGAGGGAAGAGGTATAAAATATCGAGGTATCAGGGGTAAGGAAGGAGGCTGTAGGTATGAGTTTTAGGATAGGGAACCATGGGGCTTTAGATTATACCTTGCCATTTTATCCTTTGGAAATAGTCGCGACTTTTTGAAAAATTAAAAAATCGCGATTTTTTCTAGCCGATTTTTTGGCTTAGGAAAAAATCGCGACTTTTTAAAAAGCCGACGATTTTTCAGAGAGTTTTTCAACACTGGTCATATGTTCCTCTGATACAAAGCATGATAACATCTAACCCAAGTCTAGCACAGAAACCTCTACCCCTTTTACTATTAGAGTGCCATTATATATATTACAAAAATTCTTCCAACATATTTTAAATGAGATCCACATTTTAAGGAGTCGAATCTATTCAAACAGTTTTACAAAATGAAGGAGCTTCTAAATATAAAAAATTAACTCCTAAAACTATGACCTGAAATTCTATCTGAATGTTTCATTAAATACTAGCTGACAACTGGATGATTATCTGGATCTCGCGTTTGGCGAGCTGCTTCTGCCAAAATAATGAGTCCATCCAATGCTTGAGATCTTTTGAGAAGACGTACCTGTTCTGCTTCTAGCACTCAAAGCTTGTTTGATAATTCTTCATTATGATTGGTTAAATCTTCAATCTGGCCTTGCACATTCTTTTTCCTTTTTAACACTTCCTTTGCAGTTGTAACATTACAATCCCAACAGTAACATCTGAGGGACCTCCAAAACCAATCTCATAGGTAATATCAAGCCTTCCGCATGTTATTCTACACATTTTAAGAGTACAAGAGCCAAACATACGCAATGATCATACCTTTAAAAGTAGCTTGTTCATATGATGGGTAGTGATGTGAACAATTTCTTTATCCCGCTTTGTACCAATCTCAACAATTATTGGATTGTAAACAATGCCCATAGTTGGAACCTTTCCAATCGTAAGCCCAATTGAAATGCAGACAACCATCCAAGAGATGAATTATCCAGGTGGGTGCATCAGTGAAGTCATCAGTTCCATTAACTGTTGAAGTTTCTTCGCCTATGAACTTATGTTCTGGGTATTTTTGCTTCAGGAACTCAAACACAAGCTCCTCACATGCCTTGTTAGTCTTTGTTACTAAATCTACCTTTCTTTCATGTTCCACGGATTTCTCTTTATAAAAGTTTGTCGCAATCATTTCCCCAGCTATTTTTGCGACCTCCACGGCAGAAGAAAGAAATCCACTCAGCTCGTCTGTACTGAATTTTCTTCATTATATTAGCTTGAAGGAATTCCACTATTTTTAATAAGAAAATCTTCTTGTGTTTCATATAACCCCTCTAACTCTTTTTCATGTGTCCTATGTTGGAACCTCTAAACGGACAGTTCGTGAGCTCAATCCAAGATCCTACAGCTTTCATTCCAAGAGAATTTGCTCCTGCATTTTTTGGAAATTTCTAGCTCAACGAAAGATATGTATATTATACACCAACAAAAATGAATATATGACAGATCATGATGGGAGTTTGAATTCACACGTGTCTTTTATATTCAATCTGATTGATGGACCCATTATTGCACATATGTGGGTTGATTTGCAGTAGACACCCTTAGCTCAAGATGGCTTGTTAGCATCCACTGAGTTAACTGTTGCAATTAGATTTTTAAGAAGATCTTCGTCAACAAAGTTTGTCTTTCCAAACGGAATATGAACAATCCCTGTCTTATCTGCATGATATTCTACCTTTCCTCTCTTGAATTCGGATATAGCCCGTGGAATATCTATGGTGACGGTGCCTGCTTTGGGATTTGGCATAAGTCCACAAGGACCAGTAACTTCCCTAAAGTGGAAACCTTTGGCATCATATACAGAGAAGCAATTAATTTATCAAACTCCATAAAGCCTTTAATTTGTGCAATCAAATCTTCACCACCCACCAAATCAAATCCTGCGTTCTCAACGTCAATAAGTTTTTCTCTTTATGCAAGAACAACTACCTGAGCAGTCTGACTCGTTCCTTCTAAGGATTCAAACCTGCATTTTTTTAAAAGCTCTGTACATTCAGGAAACTCTCCCACCCATTCGGTGTTGAATGGCTCGAACCTACACAGCTCACCACTCTTCTTCATGTTATTTGATGCTGGATATGCAGCCAACTATGAAACTTATTGCTTAAAGATTTGATCTTTGACTAAATGTATTTTTTGTAGGAGGCAAATTTGGTGAATTCATGTAAACAAAGAGCCTCCAAGAACCACCTATATGTCCCAAACCATGATATCTGTGAAAAAATGGAGAGAGGATTTTGTAGATAAATCTATGCTTAACAAAAACCTCCTTTGGTTTTTATGAATTCCTCACTTCGAAAAGAACAATATAAAATCATGTATTTGAAGACTAAAAGGAAAGATTAAATATTTATAAGCCATGTTTAATCCAAATCTAAAATAAAGGACTTACATAATAAAAAAAAATAAAACAAAAATAATGAAAATTGGAAACCAAAAGACAAGAAAATAAATTTTTTAAAAGAAAACCAAGGGAGTACAACTTCAACTCTAACAATGTGGATGCAAAATCATCACAACCTATAACTCAACTTATAGCTGAAAGAACTCTGCAATAGACCGTATGACGAAGACAAAAACCTCAGATCCATACATCGAAATAGTCTTTAGAGAGTTGTTACTGAAGATTGCATTCTGTATACAAGACCCGAATGGCCTTTCCATCAAAACATGAGCCAAGCAGACAGTCTTCACAACACAGTTGAAAGATGCATGAACAGTAGAAGATGGATTTCCATCATACAACATTACTAGAATATTGTGATATAATATGATAAAATTCAATATTACATTCATTCTTAACATCAACCATCTTTGTTGCAGTCAAGGATAAGTTGAAAAGAGGGACAATGTTGAAAAACAAGAGATCCACAACCATCATATGCTTAAACAAGAAAGGAATAGCAGAAGAAAACTATCCCACAACATAGATAGCTAATCTACAGAAAAGAACTTCCAAGAGTAAAGCATATAATAAACATGACTCACCCAAAAAACATAAGAGATGATAAAACGACATTGCTCAAGAACATATAAATAATAAGAATTGCTTCTATGCAAGACTATATAAATTTTTAGCAAAATATTATCAAGAAAATACACATGATGTGATATAATAAATAGAGGAGCATAAACATGAGTAAGCATAATAGATACCAATACATAATAATGAGCCAAGATATCACTTAAATGTATGAAAACATATAGTCATCAAGCAACTAATCTTAAAAACATGTTCATTGCTTGTTAACACCATGTTAATATGAAAGAGATGAATGCCATAAAAATGTCAATGCTTCCATATAGGTACATTAGAGTCAAGAAACCCATGTCAATGATTCCATATAGGAACGTTAGAAACAAGTAGAAACAAGACAACCTCTGTAATCATAAGAATATAAATATCAATGCAACAAGAACAAGGTGCTCATGACAAAAATTTCAAGATTATAAGATTGTTCAAATCCATATAAACATTGAGTAAAAGATGATCAAAATAAACATGACATGATATATATGAAAATAGATTAAAATGTTTAACATGCTCAACATATAACAAATTATGATCAACCCATGATATCACCTAGATTCAAAAAATTAATTTTACTAAAAAAAAAATTAACAAAAGCATTTAATGATCATAAAGAGATTGCTTATAAAAACTATGAAATTGTTTTTACACAAAGATCAGCAATAACATATAAATAAAGCAAATAATTATCACAAAATAACACATATAGAAACATCAATATCATTCTTAGAAGAGTGATACCATGTTAGAATATTGAACCAAATTTTTTTGATCAAATAAAACAATGATATCACTTATAGATATGAAAATATAGCTATTAAACAATTGACTCATAAGCATAGGTTTAATTATTGATGTCACCATTACCATACTAGAGATCCATGCCCCTAAAAATGTCAAAGTATCTTCGACACAAAGAAGGTTATAGACATAAACAAGAATGAGACAACCTTTGTAAACATAATGAATAAGAACAGAAACCCTAAATCAAGAAGCTCGTGATAAGAATTTCAAGATAAGAGATGAATAAAAGTTAATTTTTCTCACTAAAACCAAATCCCAACAGCTGCTAAAAGACGGATCTGTCACTCTGCAGCAGAAAACCAAAAGCAAAAAGAATGAAAAAATTAAAATGACAATAACTTGGTCAATATTTCCCATAATTTTTTATATAACCAATTTTCGGAACTGGAGAAGTCATTCTGCATGCACCAACGTCAACAAAACATAAATCTGGGCACTCAATCAAAATATATTTTCTCTGCAATATTTCCGTCTATATGGAAGATTTTGAAAAATAACTGATTTTAAATCAGCGATATCTTCGCTTTCCGAACACGAAAGAAGACTATTATTTTTTTTTTTAAATTGAGTATTTTTGCGAGAGGAACTCAAATATGCAATTTATTTCTTAAAAAACTACACAAAAAGTATTAAAAAATATCTGAAAGTCGTCGCCCAATTTTACATTAAGTCTCCACAAGGGTTAGGGTTTGAAAGAAAAAAAATCAAATATGTAGAGTAAAGCCCAGATATAAAAAAATACCACATGGGTATTATAAATTGGGTCACAAAACCACACAAAAAAATGAAAAGCCCAAGGAAAATCATGAAGATATGTTGCTTGAAAATAATAATAAAATAAAAAATAAAAATTACTGAAGAAGGTAGAGCATAGAAACCTGCTCTGATACCATGTTAAAATATTGTGAAAATATGAAATAATATCATAACACAATATAAAATATGGAAAGCATTACTATATTATCCTTTCTATCTAGCAAGCAACATAAAGCATGAAATAAAATTAAAGAAAAGAGAACAATAAGAGAACACTAATATACGTGGTTCACCCAATATGGGATACATCCACGGGAAGGGTTGCATCTTCCATTATTACGAAAATAGATCTCCAAGATTACATGGCATCCTCACATATGCATCACATCAAGCTCCATCACCCAATCATGTCACAATCGTGTGTGTACAAATGACATACACAACATGTGATGTGTGATGAACTACAATCAACGCATACCCAAAAGGGTCTCCTTCACCTCTCTTATATACCAAGAGATTTGGATTACAATACATCCCATAACACATGTGGGATAAACTAGCATAGATCCAAATCATAGGCTCTATCAAGCGCCGAGAGGGATCAAATCTCTCAAGGTGCAAACCTCTTCTTAAGTATTGCACTCAATGAGCTATTGATTTGATTCAAACCAAAAGACACATCTTGTGATTTAAGGTCGACATGTAATATTTTTATTATTAATATTTAATATTATTTATGACCGACATATAATATTTTTTATTATTTTTTATTTTGTTAGGAACAAATGTTACAAAATCTCTCCCATACATGGTTTTAAAACCATGTGCAAGGCCCTCATAAAATTATGGGTTGTTTAGGAGGCCTTGCACATGGTCTTAAAACCATTTTCAATGCCCTCCTAAACCATGTACAATAAAACCATGGGTTGTTTAGGAGGCCTTGCACATGGTTTTAAAACCATTTGCGGCGCTCCTAAACCATGTACAATAAAACCATGGGTTGTTTAGGAGGCCTTGTACATGGTTTTAAAACCATGTAACATTTTTTTGTGGATAATTTAATTTTTAATTTTTTAATTATTTTTAATTTTTTTAATGGCCGACAAAATATATTTATTACTTTTTACTTTTTAGAAGTAAAAATGAATGTTACCACATCTACATTATAATCAGTAAGTAAAAAGTATCGTTATAGCATCTCCCTCATACTCGACAATCGTTACAACATTTCCATCATAATCGACAATATTATTTATAGCCGACATTTACAAGAAGATACATGGGGAACATTACAAGATGAACATTACAATATTTCCCCCATACTAGGTTGTAGAGCACCCCTCGGCACAATGAACTTCCACATATTTATATAGAGAATGGTTACAAAGGATATAATTACAATGATGCATGTGGGATAACTCTATTTTATAATATTAGAGTTATTTTATGCCTTAAAATGATATTTTACCAATATACCACATACGTCATCATTACATATTCTAACAGGAGGCAGAGTAGTAGCAGGTGGAGGAGGATTAGAGGGAAGAGGAGGACCAAAAGGAAGAAATTTTTGAGAAAAAAAAACTACTTGGTTTGCTTAGAATTTTACTTTTGTGCTCCAAAAGATTGAAGAGGAGCATTCCTAAATCACCATAATTTTGACAAGTTAGAAGGTTAGGCAAGTCTATATTGTAGTAACAATTTTAAAACTGGGATCTAATGTGGTGTACATGGGGCAATATAAGAGAAATTGTTTCTTATCCTCAACATTCATTGTATCACAGAGATGAAAAATTCTTTCATCCCATGGAGTTTTAGGAAATGTCCAATGTTTTTTTCACTATGTAACTCATGAGAGTTCGTTCTTATTTTAGCTATGTTGATATTCATCTTTACTCTAGTTAAAACAAAGAAATACTTTTGATCTTCCTTATAATATCTTAATTGAATTTTAACCTATAAAATTTTATTGCACCACAACTTCTCTTTAAACTTTAAAGTAATAATACTTTTAATATTCTCTATATTTTGCAAAGCGACATTTTCATCAATCCCCCAATGTTTTAGCCATGACATGGCATCTTTATGCCAACTCCACTTGAGCCTCGGGTGGTTTTGATTGGATTTTAAATAAATATTAGGAAGTCTCTAGTCTCCTAGGTTATTTAATTTTTTATTGTACTTTAGGAACCTAGTGATAGTTATGCTCTTGATGAGGGGAAACCCACTGATATGAAGAGAATATGATAGGGTGTATTGCTTTTAATTTTAAGATTATAAGTTTAAAAACTTACAAATTTGTGAAATATTTCTCAAAGATTCTCTATATATGTTGTAACCCTAAACTTCACACTCATAAAAAAGAATGGGACTAACGAGTTTTCCACCCTGCATTTATCATTTTATCGATGTTGTAGTTCCAATTGATCTTGTGATGAATAGCAATCCCAAGATATTTGTAAGAAGTCACTTTCTCCGAGTTTATATTGTTGTACAAACAATTAGTGTAAGTGACCTAATTGGATTTGATTATCATAACTTTTGTCTTGTCGTCGTTGGCATTCATACCCATTCTAGAGAAAAAAAATCCTTGATCATTCTTAATTGCTTATCAAGATCATAGGGACACCTTGCTAGAAGAACAATATCATTAGCATAAAGAAGAAGGATGATGGCTATTCCCGCTAACGTTGTGCCAATGCAACCTACACTAGTGCAAAATGAGATATTAGTGACCAAGAGACCAAAAATTTTGGTCACCACAATTTTTTTCAAGGGATAAATGACCAAAATTGATAAATTTAAGTGGGCTAACTAAAAAAGACCAAGATAAATGACCAATTTTGGCCACATGATAAAACTAAACTAAAAAAGACCAAGATAAATGACCAAATTTGGTCACGGGGTATCTAGAAAAAAATGACCACATAATAATTGGTCATTTATTTGGTCATTTTTAGTTGTGGATTAGTTCGGCAATGAAAAATTACAATTTTGACAATGTTGTATATTTTTCTAAATTCTAAGATTACAA
>LPNX010093770.1:0-35755 GCA_001517045.1 Pseudotsuga menziesii | reverse complement strand
TACCCCCCTTGGCTTCATTAGGAGTTGAGCCTAAACAGAGGAGTCAAGAACAAGGTGACAGCCTTGACTCAAGACTTTCCCCCAAGGACACACCGAGTGGCTTGAAGATTTCTGCCACGTGACCCAGGTGTGTGAAAGGAGGCAACATTTTTTGGTGCCATTGCTGGGGATAAATCTTTTTATTCCCGAGTACGACTTAGCTTAACTTTGTTCTAAACAACTAAAAAAATAAAAAAATTTGATTGTCTAGTCTTTAAAAAACATAAAAATTAAAACTCGATCCATCTGGTGACTTGACTGTCTAACATCCCTTCAAGAATTTCTACCTGAAGAAACCGCCAACAATTATTCAATCCTTTCCCTAATCCCGAAGGGTTTATTAGGGAAAGATTGAATAGGCAGACTTCTCATAGAAACCTTGAAGATTTAGGAGGTCAATCCCTCTCAGATATCCATCACATATTTGTAGAGAGTCATGCTCACTAATCTCAAGAAATGACGGAATTTTTCAAACCCCTTGACTTTTCTCAGATAGCAGGTAGTCCTCATGACATTTCGAATGATGCTATCAAGAAGCTCCCCATATTTCAGGCAAATAATGCCATCACTGCCAAGTCTCACCTTCAAAAGTTTGAAAAGCACCTGGTCAGTTATTGCAATGATGCTGCCCATGACCATGATGATGTCAAAATGACGCTCTTTGCTTTATCCTTGGAAGATGATGCTGAAGAATGGTACTTCAACCTAGATGATGATTCATATAAAAATCTTAGTGAATTCCTATAGGGTTTTAAGAAGAAATGGGGGGAAAAGAAAGAACCAAGACATCTACTTGTTGCCCTCCATAACATAAAGAAGATGGAGAATGGAACCAGTGATGAATTTAATACTAAGTTCAGGCGTGTGGTTTTGGACCTCCCTAGATAAATCAAACCAAGGAATGCCTCCATCCTCATATCTTACGTCGAAGCTTTCACTGGTGATTTGAGGTACCAGTTAAAGGATAAGGAGTCGGCCAATCTAAAAACTGCTCAGGAATTGGCCGAGAAAATAGAAAAGAATATGCAATCTTCAGGCAAATCCAACATTCCAGGTTACACTAGGGGAAACACTTCATACAACGAAGAAAATGGAAAAGCATTTGAATCAGAAGAAAAGGGAGCCTCTAAAGATCCCATGGAAAAGGTAACAGACATGATAAAAGACTTGGTTACTAGTCAAAACCAACTTATGACATATCAGTTTGCACAATTGAATCCTATGCACAATAGAATAATCACAATGGATAGAAATGATGGACCTAGGAACTTTCAGCCTAGGCAGAATCAGATGTATCAAAAGAAGTTTCCTCAACAAGAGCTTAGGATTCCAAACATGTTAGGCTCAGCTAACATGGTAGAAAAAGTAATTCCATGGTGTAGACCCTGTGAACAATTCCACCAAGAAAGCACTTGTTATGTTGCAAATCAAGTCATGGAACGTGGACTTCCCAAGGTCAGTAATCAAGAAAAAAATTCAAGCGAGTCTGATCATATATACATGGTAGGCCAAGCCTACCCTTTGTTACCATCTAAACAGTACAAGCCTGAGGATGAAACCATTGCAGAATCTTATAGTGAAACTTATGATGAAAACTGTAATATACATGATGGGACTCCTATGTGTTCTCCATATAATGATGACAGTCTGGAAGGTTTACTACCTTGTGACCTTTTCTCTGAAGAATATGAGTATGAAAATGAGGACAAGTATAGCTTGGAGCATGATACAAGTGACGAAGACTCCCTTATCCTCGATAAAGATGTTGATGAGAAGTCCTAGACATTCATGGAAAATCCAGTCTGTGACATGAATAAAGAGGAAAATAATGAACCCGAAACTTTTGATGGTTTTGTTGATTTTTCTGTCTATGGCATATCTAAAGAAGAGAGCATGGACCATGTGGCCTTGGGAAAATTTGATATGAAAAAGGAGCATGCAGTTTATCCATATGATCATTCAAAGTCATATCATGCAGAGCCACACAAAGGTATCAATAATGAAGACATGGAGAAGCAGTGTTGTGAAAAGACAAATGTGATGCAGTTATTAGAATATCAAGCTCAACTATCATCTTCACATATAGAGTTTCCTCATAACTTGGAGCCGCTTGGGGCTTATATAGTGAATTATCATCCGGTAAGCCTTGATGATCAGTATGATGGTGTAGTCAATATGCCTCATCATTCCGATTTGTACATCAACCCTGTCCAATCATGGATAGAAGCAGCCTGCGCAAGCACTTACCAGTTTGGGAGGAAGTTTGAGGACATTATTCATGCCTATGATTTCCCATCCATCCCGCCCCTTCCGGATCATCACGTAGGTTTGCATTTTCTGAATAAAGTATCCTTACTTTGGCTGGTAACCAAAGACAAGGAAATTTTTTATGTTAATAAAATTCTTAGGTGGTTACATTGGATTTCTGATTACACTTCACCATTTTTATATCATGCTTAGAGTAGGAAAATAAGCTCCTTGAAAAAGAGCACTTACTTTCCGCATTTTTTGTTTTTTACTTAGCTATAATCAAACCTTTTTGTTTTCATTAGTTAGTTACATTTATTTTGTTTAAATAAATCAGCTTAATGGTTCATTTGGTTTTTTATGTAAAGCTTGTGCTACTAAGGTTTTTTTTTTTGTCAAGTTGAGATGTTTTTACAGGGTATATAAACCAGAGATTCTGGTGTTCTCATATTCTCTCCTTGCCTTAAAGACTAGATCAAGCACACGTCCCACAGTTGGAGCCAGAATGTTACCACCTAAGTTGTACTTAGTGGTTTTTATCAAGTGAGCCTTGTGAACCAGACAAGGATAACTTGTTCGGACTTCAGAGGACCTTTGGAAGTACTTCTGGGAAGTGCTTGTTGTACTATACCACATGTTCATACCCCATGGAGGAATTGTAATAAATGTTCTAGCATGATAGTGTCTGTAAAATACTTGGTCTCTTAGACTTTATTTGTCAATCCGATCAGCCCAGGGTGTTTTTTCCCTTGGTTATTATTGGTTGTTGAATAAACGATCGATAATTTCTTAGTTTTTCACTCCATACCTCCAAAGTTGGGGTGGTCGGCTTGGCATTTAGGCATATTGAGGTTATTAGAGTCTATGTGTCAATGTATAAACATACTAGACATCATGGTCGAGTCATATAAACATGTCTAAGTCCCCTTAGGTTTTTTCAATTTTTCAATTTTTTAGTTTTTTCAGTGTTTTTTATTAAAATTTAATTTTTCCAAAACTTAGGCTATTTTTTAATAGTTTAATTGGAAAAATTGATTTTGTAATAAAAGTGGGACAAATAGTCAGTTTCAGTCATGTAGGTGCTCATTTTCAAGCTAAGAGCACCATGTAAACCCATGGACCCATTATTTCCTAATTTTGAGTGATTTTCGATCACTCAGGTAAGAAAGCCCTAAAAATCAATTATTGATGATTTTAATTAATAAATTGATGAATAATGGAGCAAATCCAAAATCATAGATCAATGAATTCTCAGCCGATTTGATTGAAATCAGTCAGATCTGAAGCAGATTCACTGGATCTAACGAATCCTTGACTGAAGGAGGTGATCAAATCAGATCCAGAGTTGATATTCAGCATCCTTTATGGGGAATTTCACCCTCCCTCCCTCCTCCACATGTTTTTGGCTCATCTGCATGAGTTTTGGTGGATGCTTCAGTCAACAGGTTGAGGTGTCAGTCAGATCAGCCCCCCGATTGATAGTTGCACTCAGTGATACTTAGATCTGGCTCACCTAGACACAGATTAGGCATTGATGGACTCTCCTTCAGCTGATAATTTTATGTGTCTCCTTGGGATTTTTCGCCCCCCCTGGGCTGGATCTCCTAGCTTTTGTATATATCCAAGCACAGTAGCCTCTTCCAAGCTAGTTAGAGCTGGATTGAAGGGCTTGCTATTGTAATTGTGTATTGATCATCATTTTTTGAAATAAAGAGAAGCTTTGGAGGCTCAATTAAGGAGTACCTTTCATGTGTGGATCATCATTATCATGCTGCATTTAAGGTGAAACTGCTATTTTTTCAATTTTTTGCACTTAACTGTTGTCTGCCTGAATGGTTATCGGAATCATAGGGATAGATCATCATAAGTAAGCTACTTACTTCTATTTTTCTGCATATGTTTGAATGAGATAATACTTGTATGCTAAATAAGATTATTTGCATGTTGTATCATCTACTTCTCATATGTATCTTTAGATTTAATTGTTTTATTTGCAGGATTTGTTGTGTAGCTTACAGGTTTGTCGTGATTGGAAGATCTATGGTTCAGGTTTGATTCCATTGGTTTTCCAACATATTTTGCTAAGATTTTTCCCCTCGGTGCTTCACTACCAAGTTTCTTTTGCAGATCTGCTTCAGCAACAAGCACTTCTCTTCTCCTTTTCCTCCTTTAAAAATCTTAAATTTTCTCCAAACTGGTTACTATTAAGGAATCTTATTGCTCAGATCTGTCTCATTAAGAAAATTACATATATATCTAGTTATTAATCCCCTTTCCTAATTCTAGATCTCAGTTTTGTTTTGCATATAAAGTTACATTTTAAGAGATCTAGCTGAAATTACCCTCTTTTTACAAGCATTTAAATGAAAATTTGTAGCTTGCTTTTAAGGTATTTTTCTTTGCTGTACGTTAAAATTTCATATTCTGGAATAAAAGTGCACATCTTATTGGCTTCCCAAAAGGAAAGCCAAGATCCCAAGGAAAGCCTGCTTTCCTTGGTTCCTTTTTAACTAGTTTTAACTTAGTTTTTTTTTGGTTCAAAATAAGCTGACCCAAAGGTACTTTCAGAGTGCTTTTGGGCATATTTTAGTCTATTATGCTCGCTTTTTTTTAGCAGTTTTTACAGAAAATAAAGGATTTTTTTGTTCGAAAGTGGCCTCAGGAGCGTTCAAATCCCCCTAGGGGTCTCCCATTTGACTAAAACCTTTAATTTTTGCACTTTGTAAGCTCTTGATTTCACTCTGTATAAGGATCAAGAGGAATTATATCAGTTCTCTGATATTGTAACCGCTGTTAATAAAAATAATTTTTGAATAGGCTCTTTCGAGCCCATTCCCCATCCCCCCTGGGGGGATTTGCGTTGGTGTCATTTTTTTTACTTTTTGTTCATCCCTTTTCAAACTAGCGTAGCTCTATTCTGTAGGGTATGATACTTTAATTCATTATCAATTTCATATTCCATATTTGATATTTCAAAGTAATCTTAATACTTACCTCACGACTTCCCGATTGGCCCGAAAGGGGAAAGAGATTCGTGGTAGGACTAATTAGAAAACCATAATTGTGTATCTGTGTTTTCCTTTTCATCACTTGTTTCTTCAAATATTATAAAATTAACTCCTCCTTGATTCCCCGATTGAGATCCACTTGGATCAAAAGAGGTTCCTTGAGGGTTTTTCTTTTTAACAAGAACACCCTTTTTTAAAAATTTACTAAAATTGACAAGACTCCGGTTTGTATGCTTTGCACTTGGTTGTGCTTCATCCGATCATTCAAGCTGTATCAAAAGCACTTGAGTTACTAGTATATTAGGACTCACTCTCCCAAATTGACAAACCATCAGGTGAAAATCCAACACCTAGATCAAACCATCATAGTGGCAAAATACCCAAAGGAAGCGGGAACTTCTGAAAAGTGACCTCAGGGTGCCGATCTCTGTCACACCCTAATGGGTGCATTATGAACAATAGCCCCAGAGACTCCATTCATCCCACATATTCAGTGCGGGTAGCCGTGAAGGTTTAGTTTTGGACATACTCCAAGTACTCTCAGGTATATCTGGATTCCACCCCTTTGCCTAATTTTAATAAACTCACACCTCAAATTTAACTTAAAACATACCAAGAGGCAATTGCAAAACATTCACTCCAAGCAGATGCAAGTACATTGATTTTATTTTGACTCCATTTTAAGGCACTAGTTATTTTCTTGCTATATATATATATATATATATATATATATATATATATATTGTGTCTCAACATTGTGCTTTCGTGTGCTCATTTTGTATCTTGTCATCTATGGTTGTTTATGGTTAAATTTCAAACTCCTAAGTAATTCAGTCAGTTTAATATCACCATACTAAGTAATTATCCTTAGTAACTTAATAGGGTCTACCCCCCTTGGCTTCGTTAGGATTTGAGCCTAAACGGAGGAGTCAAGAACAATGTGACAGCCTTGACTTGAGACTTTCCCCCAAGGACACACTGAGTGGCTTGAATATTTTTGCCACGTGACCCAAGTGTGTAAAAGGAGGCAACAAGCCTAATGTGGCCCCTATACGCCAAAAGCAATGGCCCATCCATCCTTCCAAAGTGACTTTGATCAAATCCAAGATAGAGAAGTTGCGCATAGCCAGCTTCATCTACCCCATTGCCTACACCACTTAGGTTTCTAATCCTATTCTCGTGAATAAAAAACAGGGTACCATTCATGTTTGCACATATTTCTGTGACCTCAATGGGGTGTGTCCCAAAGACAACTTCCCAACTCCCTTCATCGATCAAATCATCGATGCATGCACCGGACATGAGGCCTTTTCCTTCATGGATAGAGTTTCTGGATATAACCAAATCCAGATCCAGAAAGAAGATCATTATAAGATGACATTCACAACCTCGTGGGGCACATTCACATATCAAGTCATTGCCTTTGGCCTAGAAAATGTTGGAGCCACCTTCCAGTGTGCCATGACACACTACTTCTGTGACCTCATTCACATCATGTTGGTTTGTCTCAACAACCCCATTGTGCAGTCGCAAAAGCAAACACAGCACATAGATGACCGGTGACAAGTATTCCTACGATGTCGCAAGTATGAAATCCACTTGAACCCCTTTAAGTGTGTTTTCCGTGTCTCAATGGGCCATCTCCTAGGGTTCATCATGTCACACAAAGGAATGACCACTGATCCCCTGAAAGTCCAAAAGAATTTCCCTCTAACATCACCCCTTTGAGTGATGACAATAAAAATTGTATTATAGTATTTCTCCTTTTTTTGTTTTACACATTTTTCAAAAGTGAGTCTTATGTGTCGTTTCCTCTCATTGCTCTAGATGGATCACACCTCGAAATGATATATGGGATTTGCTGATGGAGCAAGAAGATGGTCTCCAAACCTTGCCTTGCTTGCATGGGTCATCTACTCCCCGTCGTACGAGTTGATCCATATTGACGGAATATGCATGGGCAGTGTGACCAACAAGCAGGATGAGTATGATGGTATCAATGTTCTTTTGGTCGTCTCTCTCCAGTTAGGCGTTTACCATCTCGATGTATTCTTAGACTCCCAACTGCTTGTTTCTCAGTTGAACAACTACTATCGGGTACATGATCCCTGCCTCTTTAGAAAATTCTTGTGCACTAAACAAATGGTTAGAGCATTTGATTCCATCACATTCACACATGTTCCCAAAAATCTCAATAGTGTAGCAGATCAAATGGCTAATTACATTCTAAATTGGCACATCCACAATCGCATATAGGAAACATACAAACATAAGATCATGCATAATCATATCAAAAAATACACAAACAAGTGTAACAATATATCATCTAGGCATTGCATTCCACATCACCATAAGGAGACTCGCATGTAAAACGATAAAAACGCATCCACGTGCGTAAAAAATATTTATATAAATAGATCAGTCGCATGACCAAAATATTTCTAGTACAAAATGAGAAGCCACATATGCTTTCTCAGCAGAATATACATAGCGACACAAAAACTCCTAAGTGCACCAACGCACTAGGGGAAGCCCCAATAGTCTGCTAATCTGAATCAAACTCATCATCTGACTCAGTAACATCATCTTCCTTAGAGGACTCATCCTGTTGGGACGTGTACTCTAAAGGTCTTTAGTTTTGGTAACTCCGCAGTTTTTGTAAGTTGTAAGCGGAGATACGGTTCAAAATAGTCTTAGGGATGTCGGGGTTAAGCGAAACCTTTCTTATTGTAACAAACCCATGGTTTACGTCTAGGGTTTAGGGTTTGGGGTGCCCATGGTTCAAGACCATGGTTTTTGTAACAGTGCGCTGTATAAATATGCACTTGTGTAAAGAAGCGAGGTTAGGCTTTTTGTGAAAGAAGAATTAAGGTGAAGCTACGACTATTTTGTAAAAGAAGGTTTAGTCCCAACTGTGTGCATGGACGACCTCTGTAGCTATGTGCGCAGAGGGTTTTGTATAGTGATTAGAAGATCTACAGCTGTGTGCGCAGAGGCCTGCAGCTGTGTGTGCGGCTTTAAGGACTTGAAGGGATCTACCACTGAGTGCGTAGATCAGAACTGTGACTTGTAAAGAAGTTGAATAAAGCGCAGTTCTGTGGACGTAACCCCTACAATGGGGGTGAACCACATTATATCTGGTGTCATGGTTCCTTGTGTTATTTCTATTATGTTTTGTTATGCATGATTAACTAGATATATCTGATTAATAAGATCACCGCTTATATACTTGCTTCGCTGTGAATTCCCAGTAAAGGGTTGTGCAAGTCACTGCTTGTTTATTTTATCTGTGAAGTTATGTTTATGAATGTCGGAGCTCTGTGTTAAGTGATTATAAGTAATTAAAAGTTAAAGGTACAGTAATATCCCTCTTTTTCTTGTAGAAACCTGATTCTGTGGCACCCCATAGCTGTTTCGGGTGAGACTGTAGCCTGTTCACAGGTTGTTTCCGAAAGGGCCAACACTGTGGGTCTTTTGTTGGTGCGAAGTAAAGGTTTACAACTCGGGTCTGCCCTATAGCCCAACAAATTGGTTCTGTTCCCAGTTGAACTCAGTATCTGCTCAAGAGGGGTTTACATCGTACCTCGAGGGCTATGTTTTGGAGACCCTCTGTGAAGGAAATCGGTGATTGGCTTGATGAGACTTATCTGAAATTCGCTAAGCAAGAGAACAAAGATCCGCATCGTAGTGCAAACGAATTTTTACAAAGGTATGTTTTTTGTGATGTTTATGAAATTTTCTTTGCTAGTATCCACATAGAGTTGCACCAGTGGTTGTCTAGATTGACAGAGAGAAGGACGAATTTCCAAGAACGTTAGTTTCCTATTTGGACCCCCGCGAGAATTACTATACTGAAAAGGGTGAACAACGAGATATCTCGTGCTGTTGATTTCTGGACAACGTGAACTCTTGAAGCTTTTGTGACGGAGTTCGCCATCGACACGAGTAATTCCTTTAGTGAAGCCGAGCGGTAGTTTTTCAAAGGCCCAAGGGGTAAGTTTTTGAATTCATTTGGCTTAAGAATTAAAATGCTATTAGCTGAAAAAGGTATATTGCTCATTGAATCAGACTGTTAGATTTGGTATTACTAACCTATGTTTGCAAGTGAAAATACCTTCGATGAGCAAAGTGGTTTGCTGCGAAGTGGAAAAAGGTACAAGAGAGATTTTGGATCATATTCCCTAGGTCAGCATACCGCGTCTTCTCTTGAAAATCCCGCAGACTCTGAACCCGAAGAAACCCCTTCTGTTGGAAACCCTCTGGTCACCCCGCAGCCCAGACCTGTTATCCCTGAGAACCTGTCGCAGTCCGAAAGTCACCCTAGCCTGAGCACTCCTGTCGTAGGTCAGTCTACCCCAGTAAGTCCCCCCCTGCCTTCTCCTAGTCCCCCTCCCTCCCCCCCTAGAACTGCGATGGCCCACATACATGATGACATTAGGCTCCCTGTTTTCAAAGGAACTGGATCAGAGGATCCAGAAAAGTTCTGGTTTTTATGTGAAGCATTCTGGAATGCTAAGAACATTACAGATCAAGATGTCTGAAGGGCACAACTCGTTACTTCTTTCAGGGAGTGGGATTTGACCTGGTTCATGAAATTATCTAGTACTCAGAGTCATGCCTTAGATGATATTAAAGCAGCAATAATCAAAGAGTTTAAGAAACCGAAATCAGAGTCGCAGTGTATCACTGAATTGAAAGAGATTCAGCAGAGGCGCGGCGAATCGTTGTGGGACTTTGACCATAGATTCAAAGTTCTACTCGACCAGGTCAGCTTCACCATTATACCTACGTATCACAAGGAATGGTTCATTACAACGCTACTACCGCATATTATAACTCCGCTCATGCAACAAAAGGTTGCTCATCAGCAAGAGGCCCTGGAAATCGTAATGAAGCTTGAAACTGCTCCTATTGAGGATAATTCTGGTATCGCCCAAATTCAAGCTCAGTTAGCAGTGATGGATTTGGAGTTGCGCGACATGAAGAAAGGAAAAACCAATTGCGAAGAGGTTTGGTGTACACAATGTCGGACAGAAGGTCACGACAAGGAACAATGTCCTGTGGTCAGAAATTACCTGAATACTGGTGCGCCAAACCCGTTCAACCCTATTGTTCTATACTATGAAATTTGTCGGACAACTGGCCAGTATCAACTTGAGAATTGCTATCTGCTACAGAGGTATGTGAAAGTCCCCAAGAGCCCCTACTGCAAGTTCTGTAAGTCCGTAGGACACAATGAAGATGAGTGTCGCAGTTATGACCTGATGAAAGAACGCACCTACGACGCCTATCGGGTACAAAATGAAGGACAGAGCAATGATGGCTATGGCTACCGTGGTGGTGCATCCGGTCGAGGTGCTTTTGCAGGTCGTGGCCATGGTGGTATGGCTGGCAGAGGCCATGGCCAGGTGGTGTGTTATAACTGCAACCAAGCTGGGCATCTGGCTTGCGACTTTCGGAACCCGACTACAACATGTCGGTATTGTCGAGCCGTAGATCATGTGATCGAGTAGTGCCCATAGTTGATAGCTCAGATTTAGGAAAGAAACAATGGCCCTACTCAGAATCTTCAGCTGATTTCTATCGAACAAAGACTTTCCCCAGCAATTAATGTTGTTACACAGAGTGGAGCTACGACGCATATAGTACAGAACCTGGAGAAACCGCCTGCTGCAGATTGGGTCCGTAAGGCCCAAGAGAAAGTCCCAATATTTGATATCGCAAGAGAAAAAGAGACATTCATGAACGCCAAAAGAGATTTTGCTGATCTGAGCACAGCCGCAGCACATGCGCAACCATGTCAGCAGCAGTCGCAGCCGCAAGAAGCTTCGACGGGTAAAGTAGGTACACTGTCTTCCTTTTTACAGAGCTGTATGAAACTCTTAAGGAATCAGAATGCTTTAGAGGAATTGCAAAAAGTGATTGCTTCATGTGAACCTCAGAAAAGTAATGGTAGGGACAAAACCCTTAATAGAGTTAGAAGAACTGGGAGAGAAATGAGATTGAATGCTCAGATAGGAGAATATGACATGATTGATGTCATTTTGGATTTAGGATCAGAAGTTAATGTCCTAACCAAACAGACTTGGGAACAAATGGGAAAACCTATTCTGGAATGGTCCCCCATACAGTTAAGGTTACCCAATCAGTAGAATATTGTGCCCCTAGGAAGATTCCTTAGTGTCCAAGTAGATATTGATGGAGTTTGTACTGCAGCAGACTTTGAAGTTATTGAGCTCATCGATGACAGCAACCCCTATCTAGCCCTGCTCGGTATTGAGTGGGCAATGGAAAATGCTGCAGTCATTAACCTCAAGAAGAGACAGATGACCTTTGAAGGGAAGGGTTTGAGAGTTATAATACCATTGGATCCCTCTCAAGGAGAATGGCATATAGAACCACTCAAAAAAGAAGATCAGGATGTGTTGGACCAGATCTATAACATCACCGTGAAGGAAGAAGATTATGAGGATCCTCCTGTAGATGGTTGGGAGTCTGGTAGCTCCTGCATGATGGATTCTGAGGATGACTTAGAACATTGGTAGAACCGATTAAATGAGCTATAGGGACATAGATGTGCCAGAATTACTAAGTCCCTCAGAAGGCTTAGTTCACAAACAAGAGCCTTACCCGTTTGTGAAGGTTCGACAAACCCAAAAGAACTTATTGTGCTGGATTCACCGAAACTGGTGACTCTGGAGTCAGTGTTTGAAACCACCATAGCTAAAGGGTGGATTAGAAAAAAAAGGTACATTCCTAGTTGGGAAGCTTGTCAGAAATTCCTTTACCTGAGATTTGGGGGTCAGCTCCAGACAAGACGCAGCCGGAACAAGGGGCAGAGGAGCCCGTAGGAATACTTGGAACACTGTTACGAAGCATGGAAACATGTATGTCATATAGATTGGGTTTATAAGGCCGTACATATCTGGGTACCTGTAGCAGTGAACCGGTATATGGAGGGTGGGCTTTGGCATGCTACTATGACTTGTAAAAAAGCAATAGCCCAGTACCGACTTAGTTGGATGACACAACAAGTGAAAGGATCGAAGCTCGCCGCTTGGTCGCAGCATCTACCAGGGTATGTCAAAGAAGGTTCTTATTGTGACGCAGCTGTAGTACCTATTGTGCCACATCCCAAAATCCAACCATTGGAACTCTGCCAACTTGGTAGCGCCGATACTTTAATTGTCCTAAATGCATGTCCTAGTGATATCCGCCAAAATCTAGCGCCCTGGAAATCGGATCTCTATCAGCTTTGCTACCTTCAATGCACATTTATGGCCAATGTGGTATTTGGATTGCATAAAAAGTCACTTGAGCATGGGGAAAGTGCATTCCATATTTTCTTGTGTTTTACGATTAAACCCATGTCTACTGAGCAAGAAATTCAAGACTTGTTGAGAGAATTTCAACAGACGGGTCTGTAGCACATTTTCACCCGCCCACCTGGACCTGCAACTCATGAAGAGACTCTACCAACACCGACTCCACCATGGAAAACACGGTCTACCAGGAAACAGTTCAAGCCAGAAGTTTGTTCTAAGAGAAACAAAGATCGACACAAGCAATCCGGGCAAACATTGGAGGATCCTGGAATGGATCCGACTGGTTCAGTAGAAATCCCAAGTGACACAGAGGAGAATATTGCCCCACAGTGACCACCATATATCTCACCCCTTTGACCAGGAGTTACACCACCTCAGTGGAACAAGCAGTTCACGATAAGCACCCCTTCACTGCCACCGAGTGTGCAGCTAGTTGGGACCATGACAGTAAACATAGACCGGCTTAAGTATGCCGACCATGATACAAGTGATCGTGACAAGTTTCCACAGTTCGCACCAGTAACATATTTGCACTTTGTTAAGTACGATGAGACCGGGGCGACAATATTAGAAGTCAAACGGTGGGCTGCCAACTTGGATCAAGCTGGTCTGCTGAAGATTCTTGATGTTCCGCATTTTGGTCGCGGCCCACAGGTGACCGTAGTAGTTAAGCAGCTGCTAGCCCTAGTTCATGACAACCACCTCTGGATAGGAGACAAGAAAATTCCTATCAATGGCGATCTCATTCAAAGGATCACTAGCTTACCAATAGCAGGGCCTGACCCAGCAACAGAGTTCCCCTCGAAGCATAAGGATACGAAGCTCGCACAAACCATGAAGGAACGCTTCAGCCTCACAAAGGGAAAACATGGGTATCACACTTCTACGATTCAGGAACATCACATTTGCTTCGCAGCTGAGCTCTTGGCGTGTAAAGTCATACAAAAGTGTAGACCAACTGAAGTACCTGCCCCAGTTATCAGAATCGCCATAAACTACGTCCAAGGTTACAGCTACAACTGGGCAGCGTATGTTGCAAGAGAGTTCCTGGAAGACGCTCGCGACGCACAGGAGAAGGGTAGGCCCTTCCATTACTCATGGTTGCTCGTCCTCATCGCACTAGTAGGGTGGCAAGAACCTATAGAGGCACAGTTTCCTGATGCACCAGAACACATGACTGGTGCAGCCAGGTACGCATCACTATGGGTTTCATAGGATAAAGCACATCAATAGATGACAAATTATGTATTTGCCTTTTATATGATGAATATCTAGTATCAGATCGTAAAAACCCCACGGCTCAGTAATGAGCTATTCTCTCAATATGACGGTGCAACCACCTTCAGCACCGACATGCACTATACTTTCATCCAGGCTCGCGCAGATCAAAAGCATCAATGATTCAAGCTACCATATGTAGTCACTGAGGGTGATATCCGGGAAGTAGTTCAGCACTGGCCAGCTGATTGGTTGAAATATTTAGGAAAGAAACCTCATATTCCAGTTCCCATAGTTACCAATATGGGCTCAGGTCCTAGTCACACGCAGCAGCAAGGTCCCCTGGAAGACAGTGAAGAACAGACTGAATCGCAGCAGCATGATAGCAACCAGGGTGGAGAAGTCAAAACCGACGAAGAAGAAGGACAGGACTTAGTCAAAACTACTCCAGATCCTAATAGGCAGGAGAAGTGCAAGACACCAGAAATAGAGGAAGTGAACAAACCGCAGCACTGAAAGAAAACAAAGGCGTCTAAGGATAAGAATGTCGATGATACACCCGGCTTGACAAGTGAATAGATTTATGTGGCTTTGTCGAAGTCCATAGAAGTCCTTACTAAGAAATGGTCAAAATTTGTTGATGTGCATTTGTATGCCATCAGTGGTGTCACATAGCACATATCGAAGCTGAAGGACTTAGTAGCACAGTCGGTGACTGCCATTGTAACCAGCAGTACCTCGGTAAGCGTGCAGCCCGGCCTAAGGCAATGGCTAGCTTGCGAAAACAAGGGCCAAGTATCCACCGCTACCCTCATCATAACTGATGCAACATCCTGCATAGAGATGAGCATGACAGTACACCAAAATTTCCATGTTAGAACTACATCTCTGCCAGTCAGCTATCGCAAAGGAAATCTAGGCCCAAGACCATTATTCACAAAAATAGTTGGACGATACCAGGAAACAGAATGACAGCCTCGCAGCGCAGCTGGAGGCAGCGGAGCAGAGAAAGAGGAATGCAGAATGCAAACAGATTACACTGGTCTGAGTTTTAGATGAAGCGTGTCGAAGTCTTCCTGACTTTGACGTACAGCTGGTGGAGGAGCCTGAACAAAGATTAGGCAGGCTGAAAGACTATGTGCAGCAATCTCGCAATGAAATTGAGAAGCTTAAAGCGGAACATGAGGCTCGGATCGTGGAGCTCCAACTGTGTATCCCCCCGGAAACTCTGCCTAAGGTTAAAGAACAGCGTCGCGCGGACATTTAGGCGTCAGTAGCAAAAATTTCAGACCTTGTGGGCAGCACAACAAAGTTGCTTGGAGATAGTGTCGAGGCTTGGACAACCCTTCAGGAACATCTAGAGATAGGACAGCTGCAAGACACCATCAAACAGCGACAGGCAGAGCTGGATACAATAAAAGCAAAAATTAGAACCTTGCCCCCTATGGAGAAAATGTTGAAAGTAAAGTGCAGCAAGGAACTCCAGCAGGAAATTGAGTCATGCAGGGTGAAAGTAACAGAGTTGGAAAGCTCTATACAGCCACTTGTCAGTGAGGCTTTGGAACTAAGTACTGCTGTGGATAGCCAGTTCAAAATTTTAAAGGAATACGATGCATTCGCACAGGAAAAAACCAACGAAGTATCATCCACAGTACTGCAGGAGTTGGTGGAAAATGAGAAAGCAGCGGATGACATCATGCGCAGTCTAAATACTCAGTTCCCCACCCTCGCAGCTAAGCTCCGTCTGTTGGAATGTTCACAGAGTGTCCCAGGACGGGCCACCGGTGCGTCTTAGGGGCCTGTTGGGATGTGTACTATAAAGTTCTTTAGTTTTGGTAACTCCACAATTTTTGTAAGTTGTAAGCAGAGTTACGGTTCAAAATAGTCTTAGGGGTGTTGAGGTTAAGCGAAAGCTTTCTTATTGTAATAAACCCATGGTTTACGTCCAGGTTTTAGGGTTTGGGTTGCCCATGGTTCAAGACCATCGTTTTCGTAACAGTGCACTGTATAAATATGCACTTGTGTAAAGAAGCAAGGTTAGGATTTTTGTGAAAGAAGAATTAAGGAGAAGCTACGGCTATTTTGTAAAAGAAGGTTTAGTCCCAGCTGTGTGCGTGGATGACCTCTGTAGCTGTGTGCGCAGAGGGTTTTGGATAGTGATTAGAAGATCTGCAGCTGTGTGTGCAGAGGCCTGCAGCTGTGTGCGCGGCTTTAAGGACTTGAAGGGATCTGCTGCTGAGTGTGCAGATCAGAACTGTGACTTGTAAAGAAGTTGAATAAAGCGCAGTTCTGTGGAAGTAACCCCTACACTGGGGGTGAACCACGTTATATCTGGTGTCGTGGTTCCTTGTGTTATTTCTGTTATGTTTTGTTATGCATGATTAACTAGATATATCTGATTAATAAGATCACTGCTTATACACTTGCTTCGCTGTGGATTCCCAGTAAAGGGTTGTACAAGTCACTGCTTGTTTATTTTATCTGCGAAGTTATGTTTATGAATGTCAAAGCTCTGTGTTAAGTGATTATAAGTAATTAAAAGTTAAAGGTACAGTAATATCCCTCTTCTGCTTGCAAAAACCTGATTCTGTGGCACCCCATAGCTGTTTCGGGTGAGACTACAACCTGTTCGCAGGTTGTTGCTGAAAGGGCCAACACTGTGGGTCTTTTGTTGGTGCGAAGTAAAGGTTTACAACTCGGGTCTTCCCTATAGCCCAACACATCCTCTATAGGAATATCACCTCTCATCACCCGATGAATGTGCTCACAGGCCATAGCCATCCTCCTCATCACAAAATTCCACTTTGAAGGAAAGCTATTAATAGAAGCAATCACATCATTACTCAGATGCTGCTAGCCATCATCAGAGACCCCAGCAGCAAGCTGCTCCAGATGCGGCAGCAGTCCATCCATCTCCTTCCATCGCCTACAAGGGTTCCCAGCAGGAACTTCTGCAGGATCCATACCAACCACCCGCCTCTGATGACCAGGTGGTGGGCGAGGTCCAATATTTGCATACACAAACAAGGAAACCATTAGTCCACACATATCAACATACAACTATCAACCAGCTCAAACTACACTATGTATAAAGATGAAAATAAAACATCACGCATACATACCAGCTGGTCCCCACGCCTGACCAAGAGTTCGTGGCATCTCGGGGTCCCCATGATAGTTCATACCTGCATACGGGTACTCCTCAATCACCACTAGAAGCTGATGCCACTTCTCTTATAGCTCGTTAGTAAAGAAGCGACCCACTCTACCGCCACCCTCTCATATCATCATCTGACACCACTGGTACATCCATGGCTCCCGTGGACCACTATGCTGTACAGTCCGGTGCGGATGCAGTGTAGGTACTTTCTCAAAAAAGAAAGCACATAGAAATGAGCCAAAACAAAATCCTTCTCCAGATGAATTCAACTTGTACAGTAGACATCGAACAACCTGAAGATACGTCTAAACCCACCCATAATACATGCCTCCCATAGCACGCTCTACTAGCTGAATATGTCCTCCAGATATATTGTGGCTCCCTATGGAACCCAAGATACGTAGCAGTAATGTTGCCACCACCTATGTCGATATATCCTCAATGTCACACATCAGGATATAGGAGCCATGCACATACGCCGTAGCGTAACAATGCCGATCGCATAGCTCCTCCAATGTCTCCCCCTGAGACAACACCGGTGCCAAGTCACCGACAACTCCTAATATAGGGAGCCTAGTCAGGAAGAATAAATCCTCTAGCATGATCTCAATCCGCTGGCCCTAGAAGAGTAAGACCTCTTCCTCAACATCCCAAAAAATCACCTGCATTTGCAGAAGCAAACTCAAGCTCTTCATGAGGGGTATCCTCATGAACTTCAGTAAACTGCAATGGGCCAATGTATCACACACATTCACATCTCGTAATGATGCCTCCCAGAGGTCTTTACAGTCTCTCTCTTGCCACTTGATCTAATCCATTCTACACAAGCAAAAAATAGATGTCAACCACTGCTCTCATAAAAAAAAACATCACCCAAAGGCCAAGTCGCACCTGTTTGGGGAAAATGAGCGACCAGGTCACTAAAAAATGCCCCACAGATGTGACCAAGTCAATCCTTTTCCTCCAAAAGGTATGACTTGCCTCCATGAAACCCCAACAAGCTCATGGAGGCCCTCCGGGTGGCCAAATGCAGAATGTAAACCACCAAAAATAAGAGATTCAGGGAGAGATCTTACCTACAAGTCATGGAACTTGAAACCGTTGGTTGAAATAGAATAAATTATCAAATGAAGATTTAGGGCCCACCTCTCCAACTCCATAGTGAACAGTGACAATGACACCTCACCAAGTGGTCCTCACTCTTATATAGGCCCTATTTGACCTAATTTATTCTATTAGACATAACAGTACTATACGGAGTCCGTTTGAGACACTGTTCATGCCACTGGTTTCATAATTCCATCCTCTATCTCCTTATGAGACCATGGTCTCATGTTTAACAAACAAATTTTGGGACTGTTTCCTAGAATCTACCTCGATTTACAAGCCACCGCATGGCGATGCAAGTGTCTATAGACCTCTACTTGTATCACTCTTCCCTACTGCTACACATGCAGGTTTTCGGTCCACCGCCCATTAAGGGTCACCATTTTTCTTCTTATTTTGTATTTTAAGACATAGCTGTCTACTTCATCCACCACACCTTATGTCGATCTCTCGACCATTGTCCACGAAACAATTTATTTTTCTTACATGTATTTGGCATATAAATGCCCCTGGACTTACACTCGCATCACATGTAGTCAAGTCCATCCACCGCAACTCACACACAGCTCTCCTGACCTCTATCCAAGAGCCACCTTGGTTTGCGTGCCTCTGCTGCACCGACTCACGAGCCTCTTTCGTGATCTATCCCACACATGTATTGGTATGTTTAAGAGTCTTCTGCTCTATCCATACTGCGTGGATTACCTTTGGAAGACTGTCCACTATCTCGACATAGGGAACCGCCTTTGCCACCGCAATCAGTTGACCATACTGGAGTTTTGTTTAAGCTCTTTTCTGACTCATAAAAACAATGAAAATATAGCTGAGCATAGCTCCTTCCTTTCCCACTTGCTAAAGTATAGGAAAGGGTGTCTACTTCATCTCGTTTACCTCCTCTTGTGGACTATGTAGACCATCAAATGAGAAGGACCACCTTGGCATATTCAAGCCAAGACCGTTCCCCTTTGCATACTTTTATGCTTTCTCAAGCAGAGGGGCCGCACTTTACAAAAAATATCACCATAGGTTTTCATTAAGCTCTTTTCCAGCCTTCTCACCAAGAAAATATTGCCAAGAAAACTTGGTTTCATTCATGCTCATAAAAGTATGTGAATGACCGTCCAGTCAGTATAGGTTTAACCCTTTCCCGCCTGATTCGACTACCAATGGTAAATAAGTCTCTCATCCCCCAAAGGATGGGAGAGCTCTCCTATGTAAACTTTTATCCTTTTTTAGGTACAAGATACTACCGATGAGAAAGATCCCCCACGGGAGTCTTCTTCGTGCTTTCAGACTCTCTAAAATTGAAAGCACCATCGAGCATTTACCTTCTCGGGCTCGCTAAAACTCCACGAGATCGTGCCACAATCGTGTCTCTAGACACCACCCCACAAAAAACAGTTTGGCAGCATTCCCACTTTGGTTCACCTTTGTTCAGAGTACTCTTCAATGTGTCTTCCTTAGATCCCATCAATATCAAAAGTATCCACCTCCCCCAAGTATTTCCCATCTACAGTGACATTCCCGGTATTACAGCTATGATCCCATTCCCATGAGTCAGTTTAATTTGCTTCCTGGTATGCTCTATCATCATACTCTGAACAAATGAAGTTTGATTCTACCACACTCCCCCTACCCCTGTTCAATTCATTCCCTCCCCCTCCCTCCCCCCATTCAGTGGGTCAGTCCAGAGATTGTCTCACACCTTTCGGTTATCTCCCTCACGCTTCTGGTCAAGGAAACATCATTGCCTTAACCAGGGGCACGTATCCCTCTATCGACGACAACACACATATTCTAGAGGTCCCTGTACCTTGGTTTCATTAACATCAATGATGAGTTCCTTGGACCACTTGAGTGGAGTCCTTAGTGCCTCTCGGGATGGTTGTTTCTCACATGCTTGACTTCAACTACATCACTGCACCATTGAGATTCGTATAGATTTTGGTCCGTGTAGTATTAGACCCCCTGACTCTAGCACATTGATGATTCTATTCAAGGGACCTAAACAAGTTATGCCCCTTGTGATTTTTGGGTTGCGTTGGAGACAGTGTTTAGAAGCCCCAACAATGCTTCTATAAATATTTATGATTGATGTCACTTACTTGTACCACAGAGACTTTGACTCTCAATCAGCGAAGCCATACAACTATGTACCGTCCCAGATACAACAGGAAATTAGTCATGAAGATATAGCATTCCATGAGAATGCCATGGGTCCAATGTAGCAGTTCTTCAGATTAGTTTTGTATTCAGCCTCACATTGAGGCAACCACTATGTATCATCAGTTGTACATGATCGGTTCTTGTATTTTAGAGCATAGATCAAATTATTCTTTTGACATTGTCACGAACATGGGGATGCCTGCCTCATCCATATACATGTCACACATTATTTCTATCTCACCCATTTATGGGAACCATATTAATACAAAAACCAAAATCCACCATGCCCCCAGCCCCAGAAGCACCACCTCTCCACAGCAAATCCTATGATGTCCATTGGCCATACCATGAGCTCCTACCCTCACACATCAGGGGGGAAATATGTTAACCCAAAAAATCCCTCACTCATCTCTACATGGCCTACACCACACAAGGGACACCCATACACAACCTTCGTATCACCCCATTAGACCCCCACAACCTCAAAAAGGCTTAAAAATGAGCAAAAGGGCTTAAAAACCCCAAAAAGGAGCCTAAATAACTCTTCTAGGGGCTAAAGCCTCCAAAAAGGGGCTAAAACCCTAAAAGGAGCTAAATTTAGTGTGGAAGGGGCTAAAAGCCCAAAAAAGGGGTAAATCCCTAACCAAGGGATTAAAACCCTAAAAATCCCCCAAAAAGCTATAAAAGGAGGGGTGGGGGTCACTCTCAAAAAACTCTTCCCTTGCATACTGTTATGCTGCCCGTGGATGCCTTGAGATGCTTTGTCTCTCAAGCCACCCACATCCCTCCTCTCATCCATTCATTCCTCCATTGGCCCATAGCTCCTCCATAGCTAAGAGAGAGAGAGAGAGAGAGAGAGAGAGAGAGAGAGAGAGAGAGAGAGAGAGAGGTGCTTCTTCCAGCCAGGGCATGGTGGCCCATTGCACCCAAGAGAAGGTATACCATTGTTTGCTTATGTATTTGTTTTAATAGATTAGTTGTTTTATGACCCATATTTGCTTGCAGGTTTGTTTTGTTAACTTGTTTTGCAGGTTTTTTGTTTCCAATAGTTGTTTGCAGGTAGCTGGAGTTAAGCCCCAACCTTGTTTGCAGAGGGGCTTCCGGCCATTTCTTGTCTTTCAGCTCTTTCTTGCTTTATGTCCATTTAATTTTCTTTCATTTCCATACAAGAACCTACCCTTCTATCCTATAGATGGAAGGGAGCCATTCCTACCCTGTAGCAAAGGAGAAGTCCCTGCTACATGTCCTCTAGGGTGTTTCCTCCCATCGGTGAAGGATAATTCCAATTGGCATTTATGTTCTTGGATGCATGATTTTTCCAGGAATATTAACATTCCATGGTAAATGGTTTCCCCCAGAAGTAGAAACTAGAAAACAATTGTGTGGGCCAAGAGGATTTTGACAACCTCCTGCAACTATTTGACACTGCATTTATATGGTCCCATCAATTCTTGACAAAACCAAAGGGTCGAGTATAATGTTTTTCATATTATTCCAAATTTCAAAAAGACTAACCAGTGACTCACTTTTTGTAAGTATGATTGAGTTTAAAGGATGTGCTAAGGGTGGATTTACGTGAGAAAATGTGTCATATTCATTTTTTTTCAATTTCAAGTAAAGTAAGATAATCTATTCTATTTATGGTTCGTTCATGATGTGGAAAATTTTTAGAATTAATTTCACATTGTTCTTCTCTGGAAACATTTGATTGGGTTTATAAGTAGTTCAATTTCAAATTCACAAAGATGTGGTCCATGTATCTGCCTCAACAATGTAGTGGGCCCCTCAAACTTGGGTAGCTTACCTCACTGCCACCTTGGCAGGTGAATTGAGAGATTAAGTAATCTAAAGTTTAATAAAAGTAATTGTTTATTATAGTACATGAAAATTGAGTCAAACAATCCTAAAGGAAACTGGACTAAAAAAAAATGAAAGTGTCCACACATATAAAAATGTCCTAAGATAATCAACAAGAAAAAATATTTCTAAAGAACCAGATTTCAATTAAAATTGGGATTTAGAGGGCCTTCCACAACTAGTAGCTCTTGAGGGACATTACGCCTCAAAAATTACTAAATAGTGAAGGTATGAGAAACAATTACATTGTTCTTTAATCACCAAGGGTGTAAGTCTTATCTCTTGGCTACTCACATTCCCAAGGAGCTAAAACAACCTTATGTCTATCTCGGGTATTTCAAGTGTCCCCCACTCACAACAACCTGTTTGATTCCTTAGGAAAAGAAACTATGGTTACCACTTCATAATCGGTGGCCGAGTAGGGCAGTCATCAGTCTAGGATAAATCAAATAAAATATATATCTTAAGAAAGTGATTTCACCCCAAGGACTTGTCACTTAACTGAAATACTGTGATGGGCTCATATCCCACCAAATAAGAAAGAGGATGGGGGGTACCACCCTTACTAATTCAGATTGAACTCGTGCTTAATGGATGTGTTAGAAGTGCTTTCCCGGCATGCACTCTTTTCTACTAATGGATTTTATTCTCTTTAATCAATACTAGTTTCAAATTTTTGTGTCCATGAAGTGTTAACTCTCATATCGTATTTTGAATCCCTAGCCTAATCTATGTTGGTGATATAAAAAAGATTCTTGATAGATTTTAGACTAAGTGCTGATTTCAAGGTAGTCTGTTTAGTTTCGAGGAGTGATGGTCAAACTAGCGGTGTTTGTGACCGAAAATGCTGAACCAATCAAATGCACAGTTCTCATTATTATTTCCTTTATTTCAATGAACTTCTATACTATGGAAGAGTAAGAGGTTCCGATGAGATCCTTCAAACATGCAAATTGCAAAATAGAATCACTTTTACAAATTTGAAAAAAGGTTTTCAACCTTTTAGCAAGGGTTCAAGAGGTTGGATTCAAACATAACATGTGTTCAATTTGCTTCAACTATCACTAATTGGAAACGAAAAATGTTTGAATGTTTAATGTTTTTCCTGTTTCTAATAAGTCTTTTAAATGGATGCTTACATGTAGGATCGTGATTCAATTTTTATTTTTTAGTTGCATTATGTTTTCTTTCTAAATGTCGATTTTAATGTTCCAAATTGATGGTTTGAACATCAATACAAAATTTTAAGTATCTTTTGAAATTCTAAAACTGACAAGCATTTACACTTGAGATCCACTTTCTCGTTCACAGGACCGCCCGAAAGTGCAAGTTAAGAGGATACTCATGGCTCGACAATATGCTTTGAAACTTCAAAAGACCTATTACACTTGAGATCCACTTTCTTATTCATAGGACCACCTGAAAGAGAAAGTGAAGAGGATACTCGTGGCTCAATTGTTTTCTAAAAAAATAAACCTATGAATTGAACACAACTTATACCAAGAAATTGAAAATAACGAACAAGGTCCTCTCATTGTGCTTGAACTTATCTTATGTTATGGGTCTGCATTTTTGAGAATTTATGTGAATTTGATATTAAATTATGGTATTAAACATATCTTAATTTTGATTTCAAGTTGTGTGGCAGGTCAGTAAGTTCATCTGACTTCAAAATTCATGGCCTAAACATTCATAAATTGAAACAATGTGTTATGTTCTTTAGTTTTCCAACAATTTCCTTATGCAAATGTGTGATGAAAATGACTATATTAGACAAAATTTTAGACACTCAAGAGTGAAATAAATGGCCTAAATGGTAAACATGTAATAAAATTTCATATATGAGCATTCTTTTTAAATAAAACTTTGAACAACACTAAAAAAAGTCCTCAAACTGTTTTTCCTAGTTTTTTAAGGAGGTTTCCAAACCTTCCAAACTTGAGGGAAAATGTCTCTAAATCCTTCAAAAATGCTCCTGAAAAGGTCATAATAGGACTCAACAAGTGTATAGGATTTCAACTAAGGTTCTACAAAGTCTAAAATGACCTCAATCCAAGGCCAAAACTGAGTGATCTCATAATTTTTCAATCTCAAGTCAAATGCACATAAAACATTAAAATCACAAAAAACTCACAAATTGATTAGAATAAATAAAATTAGACTATAAAATCAATTATAGGCTTTTGTAATATTTCCATAGAAAAACAAATCATTCAAAATGGATAAGAAACGAGTATTTTATGCCCAAAACATCAAGAACCCATGGCTTTTTCACACTCTGGCAGGCGCACTTATGTTATGGATGAACAGAGTGCCACTGGAACTCTATGTCATCACTAGAAGGGTGCCAAAGGATGTGGATGCTCTGTGTATCCAATGAAGTGGTACTAACAAGTTAAATAAGGAAAATAAACCAGATCCATGACCCAAAATATTGATAAATGAAAAATTATTGGCAGAATCAAGCCGGTTTTGACCTCCAGAACTGTTCTAAAGCCTCCTAAAATCAAAATAAAGCATGCATTAAAATATTTGAAAGGTAAAAATCACCCAAAAAAGGGGAAAAAATCAAGAAAAATATTTTCAATATAAGAACCCCTTATCTCCCCATTTGAGTCGCCATTGTGTTAGTGGAGTATTCTACAGCTGAAGCAATATCATACTCTGTTATTTCTATGGGGAGGGTGAATCCCATTTGGCATAAAACAAATAAATTATCACAATAATATTAATATCTCAACCTTATTTCATGGAGTTTGAAAAGGGGAGGAAGAGAGGATGATACCTCTTTGCAGCCTTGTTGTTTGATGGAGTCCCTTGATGGTTGTCCTTGCATCTCTTGAGTCTCCTTCACACCTGAAAATTTCACCACAAATATTCCTACTATCCTACCAAAATATCTTTGAGAAATATGGGTTAGATCTAATTTCCTACCAATTCTACATCAACATGAATCTTGAAAGGAAAACATTAAACAAGAATTGGGAATAATATTGAATTGATTCATAATATATGAACATGGAGAAATACTTGCATCCCCTATGAGTTCCTTCCTTCTCCATAGCCTAGACCTACTCCTCTACCATCCATGCCTTTGATGCCAAAAAGAGTTGTAGTAGAAAATCAATTTCTATCCCTCAAATCCTACTCCATGTCTTTGGTCTCTAATTTGTCTCCTCTAATTCACCTCATATGGATTTATTTTATAGTATTGGGAATGTGCACCCAATATCTTAACCATGAATGTGGGATTAGTATTTTTGAATATTTTTTATTATTTCCTTCAAAAACCCCACTTTACCTAGTTTTTAGGCATCAAACTTGATTTTCAGTATTTCCATGACAATTAATACTCATGTTAGTCATTTTTTCCATTGTGCGAGTTATAGGAACTGGGTTTTGCCCCTTAAGTGGTCACGGACATGGCCTCTTTAGCTCCACCTTGTCTTCAAACATTTCTTCCTTTGTGGAAGCAATGGTCAAATCAGATTTTTAAGCTTTCAAGTGTTTAAAAATTATGTTAGTCATGTTGCAGGAAAAATGGAAATATGTTTTTAGACCAACACTCTCAATAGTGTTAATTTTATTGTTAATAGAAAGGAATGCAACTCCCTCGAAATTGGTTCACAAATAGGGAGAGTGAACACTCACCGCCCTNGGACGTTTATCTTTGCTTGGCGGGATGGAATCACCAGGATTGCTCCAATTGCTGCTTACTGGGATAATACGCCCCCCCCCCGATTATGCTTTTGCTTTTTCTTTTNTGGGATAATACGCCCCCCCCCCGATTATGCTTTTGCTTTTTCTTATTTCGATTTTTAAAAAGAGAAACAGAAAACCAATGGACGGAATAAAACCATATCGAGGGCCTAGACTCCCCGGTCAAGGTCTTTTTTGGCGGACCAGGCCATTCCAGTACTTAGTACCACCTCAGGCCCTATCAATCAAAACAACCAATCACAAACTCACAAACCAAGGTAGTCAACCTACCTTCTCGTTGACCTAGGACCACGACTCCCGGTAAGGAAGACGTATAAAGAAATATAAAGCCTTAGCGCTCCAAGCTAAGCTTTCCAACAATCCTAGGCCCCTATAGCGCCCAGACACACATAGAAGCCTGCTCTCGAATAACAGGATCTATCGTATGATCTGGTAATCGGCTCAGCTCTTAACATCTGAGTGAGAATGAAAACTAAGGATATTTAGGTAGCACATGGTCTCGATCAATGGTCAGAGAAATGAGAATAGTATCTGACTGGGAAATTTGCACACCTTAGTTCAACGGAAACAACTAGTAGTTCCGCCCAGCTAATGTAATAGAGGTTTACAAGCTTCATCTTCTGCTTATAGTTTGAGGCTCCTAATTATAAATAAGATTGAACTACTCAATGGACAAGCAAAAGCTCTCCAAAATGACAAAAAAAACAATTAACTAAATGATCAAAATCCATTCCCATTCCTCATGAAATCCTTTTATTAACTTCATGAGGCCTCATAAGGTCGAATTTCCCTCCATGGGATTCCTGCAAACTCATCTTAGAGGTTTAGTAAATCTCATGACACTTGTCTTCCTCTTCATGATCCACTTCTTTCCCCAATTAGAATGGATTTCTCTAACTCCCAAATTATAACTCTTGGTGGATTTGTTTATCCCTTTCATGTCAATTTTTTTATATCTCTACAATCAGGTCTGAATTTGTCATACTTGTCATAGAATCTTTCATCATTTGTTGTCATAGAGTGCATAGAATATCCTTCCAAGTGGCACACATTGTCTTCTAGTCTCTTTCTCTTCCATTGGAGTTACTCTCCTTTACATATTTGAATTCCTTGTCTCTTTATATGATATTTGACACCACATCACCCTCCAATAATGTTACATTACCCATGTGTTCGAATTTGGATGAAGATCATGCCAAGTGTGTGGGGTATCTAGTCATCCAAAGGCTCCACAAGATTCCAAATTTATTCATGAACCCATGCCACCCTATTGTATTAGCATTTATCATTTATGCAACCCATTTAAATGTTTATATGGTAAACTATAGTCCTTTTTGGTCCCATATCCCCTTATTACAACATTTATGTCTCCATATCAACCTAGGGAACTAGCATGTTGGTGGAACATTATTTGCAAGTAGTTTTATTTGGAAATTAATTAATTGGGGACATGACATTTTGAAATAAGTATTAAAGAGATGCACTAGTTGAAATATAGTTTGATGTAGAAATAGGCCTATTCCATGGTCAAGGAACTGAATTATTTCAAATGTTATGTTCTACACTCCCATGTAATTTATTATTTGCCACATAGTACATTGAAATACATTCTTACTCATATATATAGTGAATCTAGGAAATGGAAGGGGATTATAAATATCCAAGAATATGATCTGGAAATCATACCTACAAAACAAGTAAAAAGACAAGGAGTGGAAAAACTATTGGTTGTGTAATGTCCCCAAAATTTGAAAATAATTTTATTTTTATTAGGCTAGTCATTTACTGCCTGAGCTGGATATTATTTATACTTATACAGAATGTGCCGTACTTTGTTTTACTTTGCTATATGGTTGTAAGTTTTCTTTACTTGCTGCTTTCATATTTCCTGATGTGGTTATTAATGTACTACTTATGTTGTCATGATGTTGCTTATTATGTTGATCTATGGTTACACATGTATATGTATGTTAGTTATTTTGATTATATATTCAGTGGTTATAAAGTTTGATTACTGTTGTATAAACAATTCTGACTTAACTTGTTATTGAAAAAGGGGTGGAGTGGCGGGACTTGTTCCCTTGTAAATACCTAAGAGGTAACTATTTCTACTTTTTGCACTGGGGCTTAATTAGTTCTTATTGAACTAATGCATTTCTTTGCTTGTCGCATGCAGATGCACTTGACGATGAAAACTACTTAGAGAAGTTGAACAAGACATATTCCACGTTCGTTACTAGCACTCATATTGGGAAATGAGGGACTTATAGTCCTATCCTAGTGATTACTATAACTGTTGTAACTTGATATTTACACAAGGTTGGATGCTTCACTAACCTACATTGTACAGGTTACCATTATTGGTTTTACGGACTTTACGACAGTGTTTTAATTACTACTACATATATTATTTACATGGTACATGTTTTATATGGTATTAACAGTTGGTATCTTGGTTTGTGTTTTCATATGGTCTTAGTGTATTAATTTAAAACCTTAACATTAGCTGTCCATGGAATATTCCATATTCCATGGACTATGGCTAAACCTTACGTATTCTATACACATTATGGGAATTATGTATTACACATTGTTTGAGCATAGTGGCATGAACTATATGATATGGGTTTCAAATCATGTTAATGGAGGCCAAGGTGGCAACATAAATGCACCTTGAAAAGTGTGGACCTCTGTTAATGTATTTGTAAATTTAGAATGTATTCACTTGAAAATATTATGTATTGTACCCTGATGTTTCTATCGGGAAGTATCTGTAATGTAATTGAGTCATGTCATGCCCCAATGTTCCTATCGATAGATTAAATAATGTAAACAAGTCATGTAAAGTGATAGAGTGTAACCCTCCTTATTGATCAAGGGTTCAATTCCCCGTAGTTGTAGGGACCTAGAGTTATTAGACTCTCCTAGAGAATTCAACCCTAGTGAGTTATTGTCAAGTCAGGAATTAGTATAAATAGAGAGGGATCCGCTCTATTTAACACACATTCACTCGCACTCAGTTGTAGTGCATAACTAAGAGAGAAAGAAGAAGCTGGGACAAGAGAGAGAGAGACTACTGCTGTTGGGAGATCATCTTACTGTCTTTGGGTTTTACTTTTGGTGCTGCTTCTATCTCTAAGGAAGTTGCAGGGTTTTCTCCTTTATGGTTTCCCCAAGGAAAATATTTGTGTCCATTGTCTGTTGTGATTGATTCTTGTGCTTGTTATTCTCTCAGATAAGATCCTAAGATCATATAGCTTAAAAATCTAACATGGTATCAGAGCTAACCTGAGAAGAAGACACTGTGCAACTGTTGAAGCTAGGGATTCCTACTTTTTGGATCTCTCTCCACATAGTTTCAACAAAAGGAGGCTAGGATGACCCTCCTCTCTAGGGCACATCTTTCTGTCGAAGTAGAATCTGATTATGAGCATTTTCAATTTTTGACCCGACATTGCTGCGGGAAATTAGGGCTTTCCACAGAAGTGGAATTTTTGAGTGAGCCTAGGCCTGGATTGATCTCCTCCCAAAAATTGAAGTTTAGAGATCAAGATAAAAAAAATTTGTTGGGTAGAACTCCAGGAAAGTCAAATCCTAAATCTGCTCCTTAACCAGAAAACCAGCTCTACAGAAATCGAGCTCCAAATTCAGTTTTGACATCTTAACCTGGTATTATCTAAATATTTTGTATTTCCATTTGAGGTTCTCTGTTAAGATGTCTCATCATACCAACCTTGATTAAAATCTTGAGGGATATAATAACTTTCGAACCTATAAGTATAGGATCTCCCTAGTCTTGGAAGAAAATGAGTTGGACTCTTACATCAATGAAGAGGTTCTAGTTCCATAGGGAGATGAGGCTAAGGCCTTACAAAAGAAGAAATTGGTCATGGCTAAGAGGATTATTGCTGATTCAATCAAGCATCATCTCATACCTCAAGTGTCCTCCCTAAGGACACCTAAAGAGATGTTTAATTCCCTGACCAAGTTATTTGAATTGAAGAACATAAACTGAAACATGACTATGAGAAACAAATTGAAGAATGTACAGATCCAGAATGCAGAGACCATCCAGTATTACTTTACAAGGGTATCTTAGATCAAGGAATATCTTGAAGTGGTAGATGAATATGTAGAGAATGCATAAATTGTGATGACCACCTTGAATGGTCTCCCTGGGGCATGGGACTCTTTCATTCAAGGGATCTGTGCCAGAAAGAAGCTAGTAAAGTTTATCAGATTGTGGGAGGAATGCTCACAAGAAGAAGCTTGAATATTAGCATGAGAATAAAATATGGGAAGTGAATATCAAGCTCTCATAGTACAATATAAGAAAAGAATAACATGCCATCACAAAGGTAAGCACTCTCACCAGAAGAAAAACACTAGAAAATCTAACAAAGATTTGTTTAAGTACATTTTCTATGCATTTGATGAAAGAGGAAACCTTGCAAGAGATTGTCCTAGAAACAAATATAGATCTCACAAGAGGAAGGGAATAAAGAAAATACATCATGCTCATGCTGCAGAATATGATGATCCTTCCAACAAGAGAATCAAACAAGACAGTGATGATTCTTCAAATGAAGAAGAATATGTTTTGATTTACGCTCTCATGGGAAACATCACACATGGAAGTAATGATTGGCTGATAGATAGTGAGGATTCCAAACACATGATGGGATTCAAAGAATCATTTATGAAACTATCAGAACATGAATCACCCCACAAGGTGAAACTTGGGAATGACTACTAGTATCCAATAAAAGGTAGGAGAGAATCCTCCTACAAATTAGACTCCGGAAAGTATATGAAAAAAAAGGATGTCCTATTTGTACCAGGACTAAAGAAGAACCTTCTCTCCATCTATGCATTATATGCAAAAGGCATGAGAGTTGCATTTATAGATGGACAAGTTCTCATGTGGCCAAAAGGAAAGACTACTGACGATGCACTAGTAATTGGAGAACAAGAGGGAGGACTATACAGATTGAAGGACCAACTAGAACAAGCTTTGGTTCATGACTCAGTAGAACCAAATGAACTTTAGCATAGAATGCTTGCACATGTGCACTATAAGGCACTACCACTTACTAGCAAAGATGTTGAAGGTATTCCATAAATACAAGAAAAACATGAAGGAGTGTCCAAGGGATGTGTGAAAGGAAAGAACACAAAGAAGGCATTTCTAGGTAGCGAAAGCAAGGCTAAAGGAATATTGGAAATCATTCACTCCGATATATGTACTCTGATGTCATCTAGTTCGTTAAGCGGACATGTATACTATTTTTATTTCATTGATGATTTTTCTAGGAACATGGATATACTTCATGAAAAACAAGGATGAAGTATTCAGCAAGTTCAAGGAATTCAAAGCCTTCATCGAAAACTACACAAAGAAGAAGATCAAGATTTTTCAATCAGACAATGGCGGAGAATTCACGTCAAATGAATTCAAGGAATTATGCAAATATTTAGGGATTAAGAGGGAGTTGACCACTCCATATAATCCACAACAAAATGGGGTTGCAGAAAGAAAGAATAAAATGATCATGGAAGTTGCAAGGGAAATGCTTCATGATCAAGATCTTCCTATGCATCTATGGGAAGAAGCTGCCAGGACAACTGTGTATGTATAGAAACGTGGTCAATCATCTCAGAATATTTGGATTTCCAGTATACATACACATTCCAAAATAAAAGAGGACAAAGTTAGATCCTTCGGGAAGGAAGGGTATATTTGTGGGATACTCTGAAAGCTCGAAGGATTACAGAATATAATTTCCAGGATTCAAAAAGATTGACATCAGAAGAGATGTAACATTTGATGAAGACATAGCTTACAACAAATACAGGAAGAGACCAGTTGAAGATCCTAAAGAAACTAAAATACCCAGGATCTGAGACACAACCATGGTTGAAGTAATTCCAAAATAAGATCGAGAAATAGAAGAACCTCAAGAACCTTTATATCCACCCCAAGAGAAGATTACTCATAAGAGGAAATCTGCTTGGGTACAAGAATCTATCCAAGGTGCAGAAAGATATGGGGCTCCAGAAGAGATACACAGAGAGAGCAAAAGAACTAGGTCCTTCTCTTGTTATGTAGCCCTATTATGTGACTTCATTGATAAAGAACCTTCCAACTATGAAGAAGTGGCAGAAATCAAAGAATGGAAGGATGCTATGATTGAAGAGTATCAATCGATCATGAAGAATGATGTTTGGGATGTTGTCCCAAGACCAGAGGGGAAGTCTGTTGTGACTTCCAAATGGATCTATAAGATCAAGCATGCTGCAGATGGTAGCATAGAGAAATATAAAGAAAGATTTGTGGCTCGTGGTTTCTCCCAAAAAGAAGGAATAGATTATGAAGAAACCTTTTCTCCTGTAGCCAGATATACTTCCATCAGATCAGTACCTGCTTTAGCTGCAGTAATGAAGTGGAAAGTACACCAGATGGATGTCAAGACAACTTTCTTGAATGGTGTAGTATAAGAGGAAGTATATGTGGAGAAACCACTCGGTTTTGAGACTCATGTGTGTAAGTTAAAGAAATCCCTGTATGGTTTGAAATAGGAACCTAGGACTCCAATATAATTAACAATTTCCTATCCATTTTGGGTTTTACCAAGATTAAAGCAAATTCAAACCTTTACTCCAAGGTTGAATAAGGGAACATAGTGATACTCCTACTATATGTAGATGATCTATTTGTAACAGGTGAGGATGGGTTGATTGTTGATACAAAGAGGAAGCTTGCTACTGAGTTTGAATTGAAGGGCTTGGGTATGATGCACTACTTTCTAGGCATGGAGTTGTGGAAGAATGTAGATGGAATTTACCTGGGACAAGGGAAGTATGTAGTAGAGATCCTGAAGAGGTTCGGGATGATGGACTGTAAGGCCATGACCACACCTATGGCATTGAACTTGAAGCTAATTGAGTGATGCTTCATTAGAATCAGTTGATTCTATGATGTATCATCAGATGATTGGGTCCTTGATGTACCTGACGAATACAAGACCAGATATTTGATTTGTTGTAAACACATTGAGTCAATTCCTGATGGATCCGAGACATGTTCACTTGATTGTTGCAAAGCATATTCTAAGGTACCTGAAGGGTACAATTGATTATGGGCTCAAGTATGAGGTGAATCGAAAGATTAACCTGGAAGGTTATGTGCGTTTGGATTGGGAAGGAAGTGCCATTGATAGAAAGAGCACTTTAGGGTGTTGCTTCTGTATGGGATTAGGTGTGATCTCCTAGTTTAGCAGGAAGAAATCATGTGTGGCACTGAGTATAGCTGAAGCAGATTATGTTGCAACTTGTTGGGCTAGTTGTGAGGCAGTGTGGCTGAGAAAGCTACTATCTGATTTATTTGATCTCCAGATGGATGCTACTTGTATATATTGCAACAACAAGAGCTGTGTGAAGCTGTCAGAGAACCTAGTGGTCCATGACAAGTCAAAACATATTGAGATCAAATATCTTTATATCATATATAAGTGCAAAGCCATTCTGATGTGATTGCGGGATGTGTTCCCACATGATCAGATATAGCTACATAGCCATTCTGATGTGATTGCGGGATGTGTTCCCACATGATCAGATATAAGTGCAAATCCATTCTAAAGTGATTGAGGGATGTGTTCCCACATGATCATATATAAGTGCAGATCCATTATAATGTGATTGCGGGATTTGTTCCCACATGATCAAATATAAGTGCAGAGCCATTCTGATGTGATTAAGGGATGTGTTCCCACATGATCAGATATAAGTGCATATCCATTCTGATGTGATTGAAGGATGTGTTCCCACATGATCAAATGTAAGTGCAGATCCTTTCTGACAAGATGAGGTTGGATGTAAGTGCAGATCTTTTATAACAAGATGGGGTCGAATGTAACTGCAATGATTTTATAACAAGATGAGGTTGAATGTAAGTGCAGATCCTTTCTGACAAGATGAGTTCGAATGTAAGTGCAATTCCTTTGTGAAAAGATGAGGTCGAATGTAAGTGCATAGCCTTTCTGACAAGATGAGGTAGGATGTGAGTGCTGGGAATTTCTGACATGGGTTTTGGATGTGTTCCTCTGATGGTCATATGTGAGTGTTGGGCATGCCTTTCTGACATGGTTCTTGGATGTGTTCCTCCCATGGTCAGATCTAAGTGTTGGGTAGGCCTTTCTGACATGGTGCATTCCATGGTCAGATATAAGTGTTGAATACGATGAAGACCTACATGAAGGTTATGCCTACAACTAGCATGAAAAACGGTTGGATCTGTAGAACTTCCTATGACGAGTAGAATTGAGATAGAACTAGTGATGATGACCTAGTGATGATCCAGCAGTGATGATCCAGATCAAGTGATGATCCAGACTTGATGATGACCCAATGATGATCCAAATCAAGTGATGATCTGGACTTGATGATGATCCAGACTTGATGAAGATGAATTGATGATGAAGAAGACTTGATGACGATCAAGATGATATAGAGAAGAAGACTTGTGTTGATAAATTGTGTCAAAAGAATACCTTCCTAGTTAAGAGGGAGTGTTGATGTATTTTTTAGTTTTTAAACATTAAGCTAGCATTATTTGGATCTTTTACTAAGAGAATCACAAGTACAGCAATCAAACATAAGAGACAATGAACACAGTGTTTTTCCTTAGGGAAACCATAAAGGAGAAAACCTCGCAACTTCCTCAAAGATAAAATCAACACAAATGGTAAAACCACAAAACAGTAAGATGCACTCCCAACAATAGTAATATTCTTCTTGTCTAGCTCCAGTGTCTTCTCCTTCCTCAAATATGTGCTACACTTGAGTGTGTATGAATTGTGTATCAAATAGAGACTCCAGCTCTCTATTTATACTAATCCTGGCATGACTAAAACCCTACTAGGGCCGACCTCTACTAGGAGAGTCTAATAACCCTAGTGCCCCGGAACTGTGGGGACTTTAACCCTTAGACAATCGGAGGGTTACCCACTATGACTTGACATGACTTGTTTATATTATATATCCTCCCAATCATAACATCGGGGCATGACAACATGACTCAATTACATTATAAATACATCCTGGAATAAACATTGGGTTACAATACATAGGATATGTTATCCCTAAAGTTGGACCTAGACTACAGGGGATCCAAGCTTAAGGAAATCTTAAGTCTGATGAAGACTAAATCAAAATAAAATCAAATCAAAATACAGACTAAAACAAAGCCTAAGGCTGGTATCATAGGTTTGTACAGTTTTCAGGAATAAAATCACAATACAACTTATGTATATACAGCTGGTATATGTCACAGACTATTAAATACAATTATTCACAGAAAAGATCAAAGTGTTCAACAGGTTGGTGAGACAATAATGGCTGAGATGGCATATATGAGTTCTTTTCAAATAGCATAACATGCAAGACAGTACTTCATGCAAAGGATTCTATGATCCTGCAATATAAAGTGTAACTACTATTGTTTATCAAATAAAAGATAACTGTTATCTTCAATGAGAATTACAACATGGATTATTAATGACCACAGAAGCAAAAGAATCATCAAAGAAAACAATTCATAAAATACAATGGGAAAACATCATTATATCACTTTCATAAATAGAACCTGTGAAGCTGTAAAGAGCTTATGCTAAGTGAAATATGGTTCAGTACACATCCAGCATAGTCCCAAAATTACCAAGCAACCAACCCCCCTGTACAGATTTTCTATCTGCCTTTATACAAAAATATATCTTATCTAACAGTAACTATCAATCCTAAAAAGATGGATCAATCCCTACAAAAGTGGGATATCAAATCCCCCTCAAAAATGATTAATACACATGTCCAACAGCTGTCTCTTTATGACAAAATAAAACAAAACAACATTA
>LPNX010093752.1:137616-151845 GCA_001517045.1 Pseudotsuga menziesii | reverse complement strand
GGGAAAAAACACCCTGGGCTGATCGGATTGACAAATGAAGTCTAAGAGACCGAGTCTTTTACAGACACTATCATGCTAGAACATCTATTACAATTCCCCCGTGGGGTATGAAAATGTGATATGATACAATAAAGCTTCCCGGAAGCAAGAATGAAGGCTCTCTGAAGTCCGAACAAGTTATCCCTGTCGGGTTCACCAGGCTCACTTGATAGAAAACCACTAAGTACAACTTAGGTGGTAACACCACCATGGTCCTTTCCGCAATCATATTGCATACTTCAGATTTCGGATACGCATTCCCAGTTTCCAAAATGGGTTTCCACAATTTTCCATCTGCAATTCTTCTAAGCCGTCAATTTGTTGCGATCTCTTTCCTTACCATTAATTTAAGATCATATGTGGATCTGGATTTAACACTTGCAGATCTTCATTTTTTATCTATTGCGGAATTCACCCACAACCATTGATCTACTGAAGTTCATAGATTTCAATTCGAGCTGTAATAGTCAAATTTAATCATGAGCGATCAATATTCTATGCAACTATACACCTCTCCATCTCTAGAAATCATTTAATCATTACTGAAGATTCATTCATCCAAATAAATAAGCATACATATGGTTAATGAAAATAAGACATCAGATAGTAACATTTATGCACGAAATTAGACTGTTCTTCATTCCATTAACCACTGGTACATATAATCTATCTCTCGGTCGCTCACTCTTGAACTCTCTTGAACACTCTTGTTCCCTCTTACACTTAGATCAATTATAATTAAATAGAACCAAAACAAACCTCTCAGATCCACAATAACATGATTTTAATTCCTAAGAAAGTAAATCTATAACTACCATATCCTCGAGCACCGTCTTACAATATTCGAGATATCTGTGGAAAATTGTCCTTATTACATTCAAACCATCCCTATATATAAAACATATTACAAGAATCTACAACTACCCCTATCTTCTAGAAAAAATTACATGGAGCAAAAAATTAGCATTGACTTCTTATTCATCAAACATAGAATCTTGACTAGATGCTCCTGCATCATACTCCAAGGGAAGAAAATAATTCTTCAATAAGTCTTTAGGGTTCACATTATACTTCGAAATATCCATTGTCATCGTCCATGTTGCATCTTCATATGGCTGATATTTCCACTTGACCAAATACTGAAAATAATATGTGTCCCTAGTCTTCTTTGAAACCCTTTTGTCAAGGATAGCTTCAATTTGAGGTTGTCCTTTTTGAGGTAAATGTCCTTGCCAATATATCAATGAATCATATTCTCATGATATTATTTAATCTTCCCGATCACCTGAATCTTTAAAAGGATATATATTTGGAACATTAAATATTGGATAAATTTGAAGATTAGAAGGAATTTCTAATTCATATGCATTCACAGAAAACTTCCTCAAAAGTTTACAATGTCCAATCTTCTTGAACTTCAATTTATTAGAGGTTCCCTTAGGAAACATCTCTTTCCTAATATAGGCCATTTTTAAATCTCCAACCTGAAAATTAACTTCCTTTCTTTTCATATCTGCTCTTTAATTTGTTTATATTTTTCATCACTTTCCTGCAATTTATTCTTAACATTTTCTTATAGCTCATGTATGTTATATGAAAAATATTCACCATATTCACTTCCTTTATCATGTCCTCCCAAATTTCTAAGTTCATATACTCCCCTCATGTTCATTCCATAAACAAAATAAAAAGGACTCATACATGTACTCCTGTTAGGTGAATCATTGTAAGCAAACTCAACTTGAGCAAGAGCTAAATCCCATTGTTTTGGATTTTCATAAACAAGACTTCTCAGTAAATTTACCAAGATTTTGTTCACCTCTTCAGTCCAACCATCATTCTGAGGATGATAAAAAAAACTAAAATTGATATTGGTTCCCAACTTTTTCCACAAACTTCTCCAAAAATGACCAACAAATGTAGTATCCCTGTCAGACACAATACTTAAAGGTAAACCATGCAATTTTAAATTTTTTTGAAAAGAATAAATTAGCAATGTTTGTTGCATAATTAGTTTTCTTACAAGAAATAAAATGAGCCATTTTTGTAAATCTATCCACTACTACATAAATAGAATCATTTCCCCTCTGAGTTCTAGCCAATCCCTTCAAAAAACCCATACAGATGGAATCCCAAAGCCTTGTTGGAATAGGTAGGGGTTGATATAGTATAGTATTTTGTCTTCTCCCTTTGGAATTTTGACTTATCCTGCATTTTTGAACAAACTTCTTTACATCATACTGCATTCCCAGATAAAAAAAAAAAAAAAAAAAAAAAAAAAAAAAAAAAAAAAAAGTACTCATTTGAGGAAATGTTTTATCATTCCCAAAATGTCATGATAAACCTCCATTGTGTTTCTCCTATTTCAAATTTTCTCTCATAGAACATTTTGGAATACATAACTTATCATTTCTTAACAATAATACTTCTTGTAACATTTAGTCCAACCATTGGCTTCTATTATGGGTAAATGGATTCTCACGGGTTGCATACATCTCTTTGAAATCCAAATATTTTTTATACATATAAATTAAACTTTCAAATCCCAAAGAACTGACCTTAATTTCCTGCAACATTAAATTTACTCTACTCAAAGCGTCAACAATTTTATTAGATTTTCCACTTGTATTCTTGATAACAAACATAAAGTTATGCAAAAATTCCACCCACTTAGCATTTTTCTAATTCAATTTAGGTTGACTATTTATAAACTGCAAAGCATGATTATCATAATATAACACAAACTCTTTGGGAATCAAGTAATGTCTCCATTTCCTGAGAGCTTGTACAACAACATATAAATCCTTGTCATATGAGGAATGCTTTTGTTTTTCCTCATTTAACTTCTCACCAAAGTCTGCTACCGGTCTATGTCCTTGACTCAAAACAACCCCTATTGTTGTCCCACTAGCATATGTCTCTACTTGAAAAACCTTATCAAAACTTGGCAAAGCTAGAATAGGCTTGTCAGTGATCTTCTTCTTCAACAATTTGAAATTTATGCCGACTGCTTCTATCCACTTGAAAATTTGTCTATTTCCCTCGAAGGTATATGTTATAGGTGGACAAATTTGACTAAAATTCTTAATGAATTTTCTATAAAAACTTGCAAGTCCATGACAAATCCTTAACTCATATGCACTTCTTGGAATTGGCCAACTTAAAATTGCTCGCACCTTATCTGGATCCATATTCAACCCTTCTTCTGAAACCATGAACCCCAAATAAATCAACTCTTTCTTCAGGAAACTATACTTTTTCATATTTATCTGTAGATTCTCCTTTTGCAGGGTTTCCAACACCAATTTAAGATGTTTCAAATGTTCTTCTTTATTCTGATTGAAAATCAGAATATCATCTAGATACACTATCATAAATTTTCTAGTGTATTCCTTCAAGACATCATTCATCAATCTCATAAAAGTACTAGGTGCATTAGTAAGCCCGAATGGCATTACTAACCATTCATACAATCCACTATTAGTCTTGAATGCAGTCTTCCATTCATCCCCTTCTCTTATTGTTATTTTATGATAACCACTATTGAAATCTATCTTTGAAAAATACTTTGAACGACTCAAACAATCCATCAAATCATCAATGTGGGGTAAAGGAAATCTGTACCTTATAGTGATATTATTAATTTCTCTAGAGTCAATGCACATTCACCATCCACCATCTTTTTTTAGGATAAGCACAGTGGATACTGCACAAGGACTCAAACTTTCTTTCACTGAAAATTTATCTGATAGCTCCTGTACCTATTGTTTGATCTATTCATTCTCTTGAGAAGTTAGTCTATAGGCATCCTTATTAGGTGAACTTGCACCAGGTATTAAGTCAATGTGATGGCTAATACTTCTCATAGGAGGTAAAGAATTTGGTAACTCATCCACAATAATATCCGCATATTCACCATGCAATATTCTAACTTCAGTAGGAAAATCATCTAAATTTGTAGAGGTTAATATTACCTTTGGTTTACCAACAAGAGAAAAATGTAGCTCATCCTCCTTCTTGACTTCTTGTAATAATTATTTCCCAATCATCAGCAAAATATTCGACCCTAAACCTTCTTGAACTACTTCATCCTCCAATGGTGACAATGTATGTCTTTTCCATCCTTTTCCAGAGAATAAGTGTTCTTTCTTCCATCATGAACAAATTTTTCTCTCATATTTCCATGGATTCCCTAAGAGTATATGGAATACATCATAAGCATTATATCACATAATACCACATCTTTATAATTACCAATTCGAAACTCCACATTGCACCGCTCATTGACCAAGAGTTGATGTCCTTTCTGCAACTAGGACACTTTGTAAGGAGTTGGATGTTTCATCCTCTTAAATCCCAACTTCTCTACCATCTTAGTGGATACCAAGATATTTGTACTACAACATTCAATAACCATCTTACAACACTTCCCTTGTCACTTGCATTTAGTACTGAACATACTCTTTCTATGGTCTGGTTCATGCATTTCCCTCTCTATGTTTACTAAAACTCTCTTCAACATAAGAGATTCTCCTTCCTCGGGAGGATTATTCACCTCTGCTTCTTCATTGGACTCCTCATGATCCTCAGCAATGTTTGCATTCCTCCGAGCTGCAGGTTAATTCCTTGGGAACTCCCATGACATGTGCCCAATTTCTCCACATGTATAGCATTTTGCTTTTCTATTTCTGCCTCTTCCTCTACATCCTCTGAATCCTCCTCTTTGGATTAATTGGCTACTAGAACCTTATGCCTCATCTTTAGGAATCATGCCTCCTCTGTTTGGAAATCCTTTCCCTCTTGTTGTATTTCTCCCTCTGCTCTTTTGGTTTTGTTTTCTTAGTAGCTTTTCTTCTACCCTTGAGGCTACCTGATAAGCATATTCAATAATTTTCAAATTCAATAAGCTGATATCATCTTGTATCTCATATCTCAGTACATATATATATCTATCTAATCTTTCTATGTCTCGTTGTGTCTGTCCAGCTCTAATACTCAACTTAAATAACTCTTATGTATATTGTTTAACAGTCATACCTTTATGTCTAAGATTATGTAGCTATCTAATGAGAGTTAACTGATAATCCTTAGGCATAAAATGACTTTTAATTTTATATAAAGTTGTATCCCAATTTTTTATTTTAGACTTGCCTCTTATTTCTCTGTGGATATGAAGTTCATCCCACCAGATAGTTGTATGCCATTTCAATCTGGTCATTGCATACCTCACCTTCCTTTTATCTTCAATTTCCTCAAAGTCAAAATACTTGTTTAAAGCATTGGTCCAGTCCATGAGTTCTTCAATATTAAGATTACCTTCATACATAGGGACTTCAACTCTGGGTTTGTTACTAGCTTTCAGCAACATCTTTAATACTTTTACTTCTTCAACATCCTCCTCTTGTTCATCTTCAGAGGATTATTCTTCATCACTGGTGTCTGTACTCTCTGAATTCTTTCTCTCCATAGCTTCCATCCTAGCTTGGAGTTGTCTTTCTGTTAAGCCCTTAATGATGACACATTACACCATATATTGTGGTGCATTACCCCCTATATTGTGGTGCATTACAGATTATTTATGTAGGCTTGGGTCTCTTAATGGGTTTATTAGTTGTTATTGTACACCTATGTCTCCTATATAGAGGAAGGAGATATTCTCATTTTAGTCATCATATCATCTTATCTTGTCTTGGGTAATCAGTACATTGTCTCAGGAGGTTCCTCCCTCGAAGAGGTTTGGTATTTATCTCTGCTAATCATATTTTAGGCGTGGATTTCTCTCTTATTTTCTATTTCTGCTCTTTTTATGCTATATCTAGGACTTGGTTGCATAACATTTGGTATCAGAGCTCTTTCCTCGGGTCTGGATTCTACAAAATGAGTCATATTGGAAATTTCTCTCAACTTTTTTTCTATAATAAATTAGAGATTGAGGTTAAAAAACCACTTTAAAAATAGGACGAAATATCTCCAGTAAAAAATTCAGATGCTGATCCATTACAGTTTCAGAGATAATTGCATAGGAATCTTGGGATTTTTATTAGTCCTACATGTAAATTTGAGCACATAGATCTGTAGACAAATACACAACTCACAAAGTGGATCTCACAATTTACTCATCAATTGAAGAATGAAAGAGTGCAAAAAAAGCTTGCAGATGTGAATGCTTTCATTAATCAAAAAGTAATCCGATGATAATTACAATGAAGTAAAATGGCTTTAATAGCCACAAGCAATTCGAATCCACATGAGGAAGTTCGAATTGATTACATTCTACTTGACTGTAGGTAACCAAGACCTTGTCTAAATCAATATCGGAGGACTCAGTAGTTAACTGACCTTGTCTAAACCATAACCGGAGTTCATCGGAGCTCTAAAACACAACTCAAGTGTTATATTCAGTGTTGACTAAGGTTAAATGACTATGGTAGGTGAGAAATGCGCCCCACATGTGTTCAGTAAAGTAAACCTAGCGCTAACTGAATGCAGAGGGCTAGAACTGAATGTAACTGACTCCTAACTTAGATTAACTAGTCATTAACTAAAGTGAACTGACCTTGGTTGGTTTCGGCACTCCCAGTGGCTTCCTAAATTGCAGGGACTGGTCTAGGAGGCTCCTAAACTGATGTAATCAAGTGCAATCAGTGGTAGTGAGCCTCAATTAGTGTTCCCCACACTTTAGTAACTGAAATATGTGCCCCACTTAGGTCAAGTGGACTCAATGGTGTTAATGACTATAAATAGATTGAATGGACTCCCGATTTAGACATGACTCCCAATTTAGACATATGACCAAATTTGGACAAGGGAGGATTAATAATCCTAACACCCCCCCTGAATGCTAACTTGGACAAACTATGGGCCCTGGTAACTAAGACCATAGGTCACCCATTACATCAAGTAAAATAAAGTAACTGCTTAATACAAGGAGATAGGGCAAAAACCACATGGAAAAAAAGCCCTCCCTCTAGCTTAGCAGGTAGAATCAGGTCTCAAGTTTGAAAAACTTGAAAATATGTTTCTGCAATCTTCATCTCTGTGAGGTAGTGAAGCAGCATGCATGGTATGCTGTGCACAGGTATTCTAGGGATTGGCATGTATACTTCTCCTACTTCTCCAAAAATGATGATGGGAGGAAGGAGGAATGTAACCTTTGTCTCTTGCTGAATGAAGAGGTGTATGATCATATCCATTCTTCTGAATGTAGTAAGACTGAGCCCTTGCCATATTGCATCTTACAGGAAGTCTATTGCATCTCTCTGAAGGAGGTAAAATAGCATGACATAGCGCAAGAGTCTTTCCTTTCTGAGTGTCAGGTGAGTTTCCGGTCATCTTCCTAGCTTCCAGTTTGGAAGTAGGGACTGAATCTAGATCTGAGTCACCCTGAATCTCAAGGTCATAAACTGATATAGATGGATCTACAATACTAGTAGAAGCTGTAAAAGAAGTAGATGCAATGATTTTACCTTCCTTTGCTGGTGGCTGCTGAGAGTGCACTGGTTCTGAAGGAGGCATGAAATGTGAGAACTCATATGCTTTTGAAGCATGATTTTCAGTACTCTTTGCTATGATGCTCCCGGTAGAGATATCTGTGATCTCCACTGAGTCAGGACCAAAGATCACTCGCTTTGGAGATCTAGTATGGGTCATCTAATAGATAGATAATAGGTTTGAAGCTAGGGAGGGAACAAATAGCACATCTTTGAACCTTCCATGTTCAAGTTGGATAGATCCCTTCCCTTTTGTTTTGACTTTACTATTATTTCCCATCTGAATACTAGGACCATCAAAGGACTGAAAAGAAGAGAATGATTCTCTGGATGCAGCCATATGGTTGGAAGCTCCAGAATCAATGAGAAAGACAGGTGCTAATGTGCAGCAGGCCTTCAATGCATGTCCTTTCCTTTGGTATTCTTCTTCTTCTTCTTCAGAGTCTTCCTTCCTTGCACTAGTAGGTACAGAAATGTTGTGCTTTTTCAAGAGAAGAGCCATTTCATCAAGTTGTCTTCTCATACATGATCTTTCTGAATGGAAGCCTCTTCCACAGTAAGAGCAGAGGACCTTGCCTTTGCCATTCTTCTTTCTTCTCTTCGAACCTGAAGGTTCTTTTGACTGCTCTTTCTTCATAGGGGACTCATCTCTTTGCTTCCCTTTTTCATTCGCTACCTTATCGCCTCTTGCAACTAGATCTAGATCTTTGGGAGATCGAATGATCCCCATTTGGATCAATTTATCATTCTCAGAAATAAGAGATTGGATGAAAGCATTAAGAGTGGGCATCTTCCAATTTGGAGTAGTGAGCCTTACTGTTTGGAAGGTGGATACAAAGAATTAGTAGTCTGAATTGAGATTTGTGAGAATAGCAAGGATGAGCTGATCTTCATCCTTCTCCACTTTGCATTGCTTCAACAGATATATCAGGTTCTTGAACTTTGTGAAGAATGCATTCAGAGATTCGAAATTGGATGGATTGAGAGTAATCAGATCATTTTCTAGCTAATGGATCCTCATCTCATCATGCTTATCACATAGGGAGGAAATCTTGTCGCAAACCAGCTTGGGAGTCTTCAATTCTAGAATGTGAAACCAAATATCTTGAGAGACTGAGGAGAGCAAGTGTCCAAGGGCTTCATCAAGCTTGTTCATGTACTTAGCTCTGTCTTTATCTGAATCTGGCTCTTCCTCTGCTTCTTCTATGAGTCTGAAGAGCCCTTTGGTGCGGAGCATTACCACCATTTCTGCCTTCCACTGGTGATAGTTGAAGGGAGTGAGAGGCTCTATTTGATGAGCCATTTTGAATGTAGTAGGAAGAACTGAGATGCTGTAGTGAATGCAGTGAGAAGAAAGGGCTGCTTGTATCAAATGTTGTAAGAGAAGCTGATAACCTGTCACACAATCAAACATACAAAGTAAGGTCGACAGTATACACTTTTGGAATTTCCTTCACACTCAAGTGTTACATTCAGTGTTGACTAAGGTTAATTAACTGTGGTAGGTGAGAAATGCACCCCACATGTGTTCAGTCAAGTAAACCTAGCGCTAACTGAATGTAGAGGGATAGAACTAAATGTAACTGACTCATAACTTAGCTTGACTAGTCATTAACTGAAGTGAAATGACATTGGTTGGTTTCAGCACTCCCAGTGACTTCCTAAATTGTAGGGATTGGTCTAGGAGGCTCCTAAACTGATGTAATCAAGTGCAATCAGTGGCAGTGAGCCTCAATTAGTGTTTCCAACACTTTAGTAACTGAAACATGTGCCCCACTTAGGTCAAGTGGACTCAATGGTGTTAATGACTATAAATAGACTGAATGGACTCCCAATTTAGACATATGACCAAATTTGGACAAGGGAGGATTAATAATCCTAACACTACAGCTAGTATAAAACATGTGTTCTTGGTAAAAAGGTCATATATGAGGAATCCAGGATCCAAATGGAGTGATACTAGTTGCATATTAAATCTGACGGACTAGGGTATATGTGGTCGAAGTTTCAAATACTGAAACAAAACATTAGACATGCAGTATATAGTACAAGTTGGCTCTTCTGGATATGCCAAAAATAAGAAGCTTTGGTATATTTGCAATATATTTTTGTTGGATCATCCAAAGTAAGTCAGACCTATGGCATTGGAAAGAGGACAGATAAAGGTACAATAGGTCGAAATTTCATACTTAGAGGAGTCAGAATTCAAATTTTACCTCAGTTACAAGTCGGCCCTAAAACAGTCTCCCAATCAAGGATTGAAAAATGTATGTCATTTTGCATTTGAATAACTTTTAGTAGAATGATGTATTTCTGGTAAACCCTAGGGTGTGATATTGTTAAAAATTCCACCAAAAGGAACTGGAAAGAATCACAGTCCACTCAAACCCCCAGAGGATTCATCCTTGGCATACGAGGATATGGAATACATTTCTTTTAGACTATCCAAGTTGGAAGATATTATTAAAGGAAATGTGAAAATTGAGGACTTTTCTAAATTGGAAAAGAAGATGACTACTAAAGATGATCTCAAACGGATGGATAGTAAAGAAGATATTCAATACTTGAAGGAGTTTACCAAATATATCAAACATAACTTTATTCCTCAATTATCTACTCAATAAGAGGATAAGGAGGAACAATATTACTTATTCCATCCACGTCTTTAGAGAATTGAAAAACAATTGGAGAGTAGGAATTTAGAGTCCTCAAAATTTCATGATTCACTACAACATCATAGGTCCCATTTAGGTCCAAGAAACTACTTTAACCCCAACATTTACATGTGAAAGTTTGATGGCAAGGATCTAATCACATGGATTTTTCAAATGGAGCAATTCTTTGATATACACCAGGTGCCCACTATGCAAAAGGTAACTATTGCATCCTTGTATTTAGAACTTGATCAGTTTCTATAGCACCAATGAATTTGTGACCGCAAAAAGGATTCTATTATCTCTTGGTCTATAGTCATTGAAGAATTTATTGCACATTATGGGGATATAAATAGCAACACCTTATTCATTCATTTGGTAAATATCAAGCAAAAAGGTTCAATTACATATCACATCAATCAATTTTATCAGCTACGTCTCAAAGTGAAGAATATTTCAGAATATAATTTTTTAGATCTCTTCATTGGAACCTTGAAAGATAACATTCAACATGAAGTGCGTCTCTTTGAACCATCATTGCTAAAGAAGGATTTTGTGATGGAAAGGAAGGTTGAAAATAAAAATATGGAAATGACTACTAGAAAGGCCTTCTCCAACACATATGGAGAAAATAATGTTCTGGAGCAGAAAAACTAAACCCACATTTTCAAAATTTAGCCAAAAAGAAAATAGTTATTGAATGATGATTTTTACAATAACAGAGAAGACCTTTTATATGTCAAAATGTTAGATTTTTATCATTTAAGCAATATGATATTAGGATCTTATCTGAGAGAATAACATGCACAACAATCAATCACAAGAGACAATAGACAGAAAGATTTTTCCTCGAGGAAACCATAAAGGAGAAAACCCCGCAACTTCCTCAGAGATAGAATGAGCACCAATGGTAGCAGTAAAACCCAAATACAGAAAGATGATCTCTAGCAATTGTTCTCTCTCTCACTTGAGCTCCTCCTCCTTTCTCACCTATGCACTATATATGGGTGAGTGTGTGCCTCAAATAGAGAGGCTCACTCTCTATTTATACTAGTTTTTGACTTGACAATTACTTACCAGGGCTGAATTCTCTAGAATATTCTAATAACCCTAGTGCCCCTAAACTGTGGGGACATTTCCCCCCTCGATCAACAAGGAGTGTTAACCTCAACCCAATTGTGGGGACTATTTCCCCAAATTACAACTAAGGGTTAACCTCAATGAATTTACATGACTTTATTATATTAATGAATCTCTCAATAGGAAAATCAGGGTGCAATGAAATACAAATGATTCTCCCGATAGGAACATCTAGGTACAATATAAGATATACAAGCGAATACATTCCGAAGTTACAAATACATCAACACTCCCTCTTAACTAGGAAGGTATTCTCTTGACACAATTCATCAGCACAAGTCTTCGTCATTGGATCATCATCAAAGTTGGATTATCATTGGATCATCATCATCGTCACTGCTCTAGTTGTCTCAATCAAATGGTGTTGTCTCTCAATTCTACTCATCACAGTAAGTTCTATGGAGCTAGCCCTTTTTCATGTTGGTTGTAGGACTAGCCTCCATGTAGGTCTTCATCATCTTCAGCACTTATATCTGACCATGGGAGGAATACATCCAGCATCCATGTCAGAAAGGCCTGCCTAACACTTATATCTAACAATGGGAGAAACACATCCAATATCCATGTCAGAAAGGCATGCCCAACACTTATATCTAACCATGGGAGGAACACATCCAACATCCATGTCAAAAAGGCATGCCCAACACTTATATCTAACCATGGGAGGAACACATCCAACATCCATGTCAGAAAGGCCAAGCACTCACATCTAACGATGGGGTGGCCCAGCCTTCCACCATGTCAGAAAGGCTCATCACTTACATTAGACCATGGGAGGCCCGAATTCCCACCATGTTGGAAAGGCTCGGCACTTACATCCAACAATGGGAGACCCGGCCTACCACCATGTCAAAAGGCTCAGCGCTTACATCCGACCATGGGGGGCTCGGCCTTCCACCATGTCAGAAAGGATCAACACTTACATCTAACCATGGGAGGCCCATCCTACCACCATGTCAGAAAGGCTCAGGACTTACATCTAACCATGGGAGTCCTGACCTGCCACCATGTCAGAAAGGCTTGGTGCTTACATCCGACCATGGGAGGCCCTGCCTGCCACCATGTCGAAAAGGCTCAGTGCTTACATCTGACCATGGGAGGCTCGTCCTACCACCATGTTAGAAAATATATGCACTTACATCTGACCATGGGAGGAACCAATCCTACCACCATGTCAAAAAGGCTCTGCATATACATCTGACCATGGGAGGAACCAATCCTACCACCATGTCATAAAGGCACATAGACTCGTCACTTCCCCTTGGAAGGAACCTCGATATGGAGAACACCAAGCTTCTCTTCTAAAGTACTCAAACTTCACTCTAGACATTTATAGCATAGAATCACATCAGGGCTGATTACGTCCAAGGATAAGCTACGAGCTTCGCCAAGACCAAGGAAAACCTATAGGACCATTTACGTCTGAGCAACCTACAATATTCGAAGAGATTTTATCCTCGGACAACTTGCCTCACCGGCTATGCTAGAACTCCTTCTTTCAAGAAATCTCAATCTGGATCACAAACTGGAGCTTCACTTCTCCTCTCTCAGCTGTACTCGGTGCCATGCAGGACTCCTTCGTGCTAAAAACAAGAGAGCACACGTGATCCCATACTGAAGCAGTACCTCAAAGTGCTCTTCTTATCAATGGAAATTCCTTCCCAATCCGAATCCACATAACCCTCTAGGTTAATCTTCTTATTCTCTTCGTACTCAACTGTACCCTTCAGGTACCTCACTGCATGCTATGCAACCAAGTGAGCATGTCTCAGATCCATCAGGAACTGGCTCAATGTGTTCCCAACAAACCAAATATCTGGTCTCGTATTCATCATGTACATCAAATAACAAAACATTTGATGATACATTGTGGCATCAACCGACTCTGATGAAGCATCACTCAATAGCTTTAGGTTCGATGCCATAGGTGTAATCATGGCCTTGCAGTACATCATCCCAAACCTCTTCAGGATCTCCATTGCATACTTCACTTGTCCATGGGAGATTCCATTTGCATTATGCCACACCTCCATGCCTAGAAATTAGTGCATCATATCCAAGTCCTTCATCATGAACTTGGTAGCAAGTCTCCTTCTTACAACTTTAATGAGTTCCTCTTTTATGTCAGGAACAATTCATCGACATATAAAAGGAGCATCACTCGTCCTCTTCCTTCAACCTTGATGTAAAGGTTGGAATCTAATTTACTCTCAGTAAAGCCTAAAGCCATCAGTAATCTGTTCATCCTGTCAAACCTCAGGATCTTCTGCAATCACTCCCTCTAAAGCGTAGCATCATTCTCCCTCTACCTTTCATACCCTATGTATTGAAACATTATGTACTTGAGTGACAAGCAGCTTCCTCTGCTACTAATATTCTATGTATCCATCTAGGGTCACTGGATACCAAGATCCTCTATATTGAACCTTTTCAAAAGTTCTTCTTGCACCCATCTGTGAGCTTGTCATCCTCTATAGGCTTTCATCTTCAACCTTGTAGCAAAGGTTAAGATGTTCATTTCTCTAGGTGATCTCCAAGCTCCTCATGTATGTGTTATCCCATGGGTGTATTTTGAGCTCGTACAAGGGCTTCTTTTGCACACATGAGTCTACCTATCAAACTTCCAGTGGCTGTAAATGTCTCATTGTAGTCTATGCCTTCTTTCTATGAGAATCCTCGTGCTATAAATATTCCCTTGTATCCTACTGCATGATGGATCTTGCAGATCCATATGGAAGATAATACGAACTTCCCTTCAAGTCTTTGACATCGAATTCAAGTCATCATTCTTTATTTTGGATTATTTCTTGAAATATCACCACTTGTTCTTTTGAACAAGACTCATCCTTCTTTTCTTGTAGGCGATTGTACGTGATATTTCCTACAAGTCAAATGCATTAGTTGTG
>LPNX010093752.1:96401-137580 GCA_001517045.1 Pseudotsuga menziesii | reverse complement strand
ATAATGGAAAATTCTTATGCATAAAGATATAATCATGCAACTATTTTAGCCAATACAACATTCATCCATATCTCACGGAAACTTTCTAGATGCCTTCCAGAGTCTACCATGAAATCATTGAGATTGTGCACTAATAAAATATGTCAGCAAAGAGGTTTCATTCTAGATATGTAGCAATGGAGAGTTGTATGGAACCATGAGCTACTTACATATCACATCCATATTAGTATTATATTGTCATTAATGCAAACATTCTATCATGCATAACACATCAACTGAATATAAACAAATGCATAAAAAAATAATATCATGAAATGAAAATTGAATACTTATCTTTATTTGTTTCATGGGTATATTCCCTCTTGAGCCTTCCGCTTCATCATCTTCTTCATTTATGACATCATCATTTCTTATACAAATGCTGATATGGATAAGAGGTTCTTCAAGAATTGAGTCCTTCATATTCCTCATCGCTTGAGGAATCTTCTTTGAATCGTGAGAGCTAGATCTTTAGTTGCTCCCATCTTCTTTTCTCTTATTATGAGTTGATATTCTTCTTGTGTGTGCTCTTCCCAAAGTTTGCTGAAGGTAATCACTTCCTTCTGGCACACATTCCTTGAATGAATGAATCCCATGATCCTGGGAGGCCATTCAAGGTGGTTATAACAATATCTTATTCTTCTTCAATTGCTTTCGTCATAGCATCGAACACTTCCTTTTGGTGTCTTCAAGGATAACATATGAGGAATGAGATGATATTTAATAGAATCTATAACGATTCTTCTGGCTCTATCCTTAGCCTCATCTCCCTCTGGTTCCTATAACTTCTTTACTAAAATACTGATCTAAGTCAACTTCTTCAAGGATCACGGAGTTCCTATACTTTTTCCGATTTATATTCTTCCCTTCAAAATAGCTTGGTTAAGGAATTAAACATATCTTTAGGTGTCTTTAGGGAAGACACTTGTGGTATAAGGTGATGCTTTTGGCCTTGACCAAGTTATTCTTGTGTAAGGCTTTAGCCTCATCTCCCTCTGGAATTGGAACCTCTTAACTTATGTAGCTGTCCAATTCATTTTCTTCAAGAACCGGTGAGATCATATAATTTCATGCTTGGAATTTGTCAGCTTCACCAATATTGTCATCAAGCTGGTGTGATTAGTCAAAATGAGAACCCCAATTATAAATAGCAAAAGATTAGATCTTACCAATTTGAGGTGGCTATCCTGGTTCTGGATCTGACTGATCTAGGGTTTGTCAAAGAAACCCTCATTAGAGGAAATTTCAACTCAAAATGGGCCTCCTAAAAAGAATTAATAAAATAATAGTTAAAATAATAAAATAATATTTATTAATTTTTGAGGAAGAAAAGAAAAAAACTACTTTTTTGTTTGTATTTTCGACATAACTCCCCATGTTTTTACTTAAATTCCACATCCAATGAGTACCCACTCGGCATAATTTTGACAGACCCACTACCCCAAAAACAAGAAATACCTGAAAAAAATGTGATGATGACATCATCATCACGTTTTTTTAGGTATTTCTTGTTTTTGGGTAGTGGGGTCTTTCAAAAGTATACCGAGTGGGTACTCGTTGGATGCGGAATTTAATTTCGCATCCAATGATCTCTCCCAATCGAAATTTGAGTAAAAACACAGGGAAATATATCGAAAATACAAACAAAAAAAGTAGTTTTTTTATGGTACCTATCCCCAAATTTATATTAAAAAAGTGTTTAAGACCTATACGGTATTTCAAATTTAAAGCAATTTAATTGGCTAACACATGATGACATGGAAATTGAATCAAAGTTAAAAGGCCCATTTTGAGTTGAAATTTCCTCTACTGATTTTTCAAAACCTGGAATATTTCAGATCTTACTGGACAGAAATATGTGCCCCCTCAAGGCGAGCTAAGCATCATACTTATTTTCCCAAAACTGTGATCAAAACTGCAAAATATGTGATTCCCTAGTTTTCTTTATTTTGTTCTACAGAATTCCTGATATTTTTTCTGCAATATATCCAAAAGTACTGCTCATCTGTGTCTAAAAATTCACACTAAGTTATCCTCATCTGTCCTCTTTCCAAAACGGTGGGTTTGAGCAAAATTGGTTTCACCAATTGGGACTTATGATAGTTTTCCCAAGGTGACTTATTTCATGACTGTTCATCATATAGAAATTGTACATACCTCCACGTGTCACTGTTTTACCTTCGAAGTCTAAAACATTTACCACAGAAAGTACAGTTCGTTCCCTATATCGAACATCTTGCGAAATTTAATTTGGACCTTCGTAGCCCGAGATATAGCAATTCTCCCTAGGTTTCTTGTTTAGGGATGAATCCTACAAGAGGCTGGAACCCTTCTTTGGATGAATCATATCTCCCAAAATATAGTGAATATGAGGCTAAATTGTTTACACAGCGTACATCAGGATTTTATCTTCGGTCTGCAAAACTTTCGGTTCCTGATCCTTCTTTAATCTTGAGATATAGCGAATGTACCAAAACTGTCAGTTTTAGTATTTTAGGGTTTTTCAGGACGGGGGAAAACTAGGGTTTGACTTTCCTGGAGTTTTACGCAACCAAAAACTTTGACCTTGGTCTCTAAACTTTGATTTTGATGAGGAGAAAACTCCTATGCTGAGATCACTCAAAAATTCCTCTTCTGTGAAAATCCCTAATTTCTCATAGCAGTGACACGTCAAAAATTGAAAATGCCTGAAATCAAATTCTGCTTCGACAAGAAGATGAGCCCTTCAATGGAGAGTCAACCTAGCCTCCTTTTGCTGATGGATTGTGGATAGAGACCCAAAAAGTAAGAAGCCCTATATTTTGCAGCTACCTAGTGTCTTCTTCTCAGGTTAGTTCTGATACCATGTTAAATTTTTATCATTTAAGCAATATGATATTAGGATCTTATCTAAGAGAATAACATGCACAACAATCAATCACAAGGGACAATAGACACAAATATTTTTTCTTGGAGAAACCATAAAGGAGAAAACCCTGCAACTTCCTCAGAGATAGAATGGGCATCAATGGTAGCAGTAAAACCCTAAGATAGAAAGATGATCTCCAACAGATGTTCTCTCTCTCACTAGAGTGAGCTCCTCCTCTCTCACCTATGTGATATATATGGGTGAGTGTGTGTCTCAAATGGAGAGGCTCACTCTCTATTTATACTAGTTTTTGACTTGACAATTACTTACCAGGAATGACTTCTCTAGGAGAGTCTAATAACCCTAGCGCCCCTCAACTATGGGGACTTTTCTCCCCCGATCAACAAGTAGGGTTAACCTCAACTCAATTATGGGGAATATTTCCCCGAATTACAATTGAGGGTTAACCTTAATGACTTTACATGAATTTATTATATTAATGACTCTCCCAATAGGAACATCGGGGTACAATGAAATATAAATGATTCTACCGATAGGAACATCGGGTTACAATATAAGATATACAAGTGAATACATTCTGAAGTTACAAATAAATCAACACAAAACACACATTTTCGATGAAAAGGTGTGACCCTAAGTTCAGCTTTAACTAATATTACATTTAGTATTAAAAATAATTACTCATAAAATTAGATACATAACATTGCCGCTGTCTTTTAGAACGCTTTGTCCTCAAAGCAAGGGTAAGGACGAATATTGTTGATGGAATTGTTTTGTCTCCCATGATGCGTCTTCATTTGGAAAATTCTTCCACCTAATGAGATATTCCTTGAGTGTTTGAGACCGTAGCCTTCTTTCTCTGGTTGCAATGATTGCCTATGGTTCCCAAATGATCCTTCCTTCGTCATCTAGTATAGGAAGTATTGTTTTCACTGTTTGATGTTTCCCCAACATTTTTTTGAGACATGATACATGGAAGACATTGTAGATATGGATTTTATCAGGTAATTGTAATTTATACACAACTTGACTAATCTTCTTGGTAATCTGGTACAGTCCATAGAACTTTGGGTCCAACTTCTTTTTCCTCCAATTTTAAGAGATACATGTTTATAGGTGTTGGGTGTTATAATGTCTAAATTAATTCACCTAATCTTTAATTATCAACCAGGGTTGGTAATCTTAGAGTTGACACAAAATATATGCAAAGGTATACGGGTTCTTATGGTGTCGTGGAAATGTTTTAACAAACAAAATATCGAAAGATGTTTCAAAATGAAAAACCGATTCAAACTCCTAAGAATTCAACTATTAAATTAATTAAACCATCCAAGATATTAAACTAAATAATTGATAATTTATTAAACTAAAAATGATACTATTAACAACTCATATTTAAACTGGAAACTAAGCTGCATGGAAAACCTAATTAATAAGCAAGTAGAAAACTTAATAAAATAAGCAAGTAGAAAAATTAATTAAAAAAATTAAATAGAAAGAAACAAGTAGAAAAATTAATAAAGAAAATTAAATAGAAAGAAACAAGTAGAAAACTTAATAAAGAAAATTAAATAGAAAGAAACAAGTAGAAAACTTAATAGGAATGTTTCTGAATTTTGTCCTACAAGTCTCTTTCAGCAATCACACAACGAAAAAGGAACAACCTAATAATAGAGTAAGGATAACACATATAACATTGAATCTATATGCAAAGGATAAATCAATCCAAAATCATAAACACAAAACAATATACTACTAAAAAGAAATCAGAAACAATATTCAAGAAACATAACACAGCTTAACACATATTCAAGGTGAAAAGAAATAAGGAAAATGATAAAAATTTAATAAATAACCTAAAACACTCTAACTTCAACATCAATGTTAAATAAAACTATTATCTAACTATCTCAGTCAAAACATAATTCAAACATTAACAAAACAGAACTAAAAACAATCTCAAAATACATAAAAACACTAAAAATAGAACTAAGGGCTGAATGGCACACTGAACTATAGGTCTGAAAGGGGTCGTTGAATGACAGTTTAAACAGGTTGTCCAAATGACAATCTGTATAGTTAAAATAATAAAAATTAACCTAAATGATCTAATCTTCAACTGAATTCATGCAGATGCAGATCTAATACATAAAGACAATAAGTAAACCTACTTATTAAGTAAATTTGACAATGACATGAACTTAAATAAATTCATAAACATAAACATAAAGAAACCATTACATGTTAATAAAATGAAATTTAAATTGCATAAACTGATAATTTATAACTGAATTGAAATAAACCTAACTGAATTTAAAAGCAATCTATCTATTTACTTGTAAATAAACTGAGCAGGAAACTAGAAATGAGATGAGTGAAAATGGATTCAAAAACCAACTATCTGCATAGTCTAGTTACTTAATTCAAGAAATAAAAATGCATTACATAAAACAAATGACACAATACAACTAACTGGAAACAAAGCTAACTACAACAGAAAAAAATAAATAAACCAGAAAAGAAAGAAACCTCTGGTTGATGGGGGGCCCTCTCAGCATTCAGGGGTAGTGCCTGACTAACTTTTACTCAAATGCAATCTTCAACATCAACGCATACAGCTCTTTATTCAGATGATGGAATAGAAATACAATGTACTCAAGAAAAAACTGATAAACTGTGAATTATTTCCTATCTCTTTGATTCTCTAACTCTTCTAGCTAACTGAACTCTCACACAGAGGCTGATTTATATAATAATTTACAGAGATGAGCAAGTCGACCCTTTAGTGGTTGAATTTTCTCTAAGTTTAGTCAACTATAAAGGCACATAATAGATTGTAGGCCAATGTATAGGATCTTCCCTTCTTCAGCGCGGTTATAATCTTCTTCACTGGATAGCGTACACATAGGCTCCTTCTTCAGTGCAGCAGGTCTTCAAATGTGGCACACGGCTCCTTCTTGAGCGCGAACATGAACTGGTGGCGAACAGAGGAGAGTGCACATCGAGTTTTCTAGAAAGTAGGAAAACACAGCAACTCAACGCGTGGTCAGCATGCAAGGTGTCAACAGAGTAGGCTGCAAGCTCGCGGATTCTCTAGAACACAAGCTCCATCACCTAGACACGTGGATAGTAGGATGTTTGTAGGTTGTTTCACATTTTAAATACCTAAAATTAATTCTCAACAACGCGTAATCTAATGAGCTATCACATGCCCCAAATTGCAAAAACATTTTATGTTTTAAGAAACATTATGTTATATTTTTATTATAAATTTTGTAATTAATGACCAAGTGGGGTCAAGGATAATTCCATGTAATTGCTGAATATTTTATTAATTAATAAATTGAAGATGAGACAACAGCTTAAGGAGGCTATTAAATGAGTGTTTTACTAGTCACTTGGTGGAATAGGTTAGGTTGAGAGCAGATTGACACTTGGCAGCATCCTCAAACTACTTCTAGCTATTGCAGGAGGCAACTTCCCTATTTTTATGGTCATGTTCCCCAAGAAAGTGGAACAAGAGCAGGTGGCTCATTAAGTGAAAAATTACCCAAAATACCTAGGCATGCTAATAAAAACTTCCCATTGAATTCAGCTGAGGCTACTTTTTCTTTTAGTTGTGAAAAATTCCAAGTGACTTTGGTGAACAAGAAAATTAGATGGAGGGGACTAGCAGAAGTTTTCTTTGAGTGAAGAGTACTGAATTTCTGAACTAGTGCAGCTAATTTAAGTCGAGTTCATACTGCTGCAATGCTGCAAGCAGAACATAATTACTGCTAGATACTCAATAGATTTGCATAGGATTACTAAACTAGATCTCTCACCCATGACTTCTACCAGGTGGACCAGTAAACAAGCTCGGGGGTCTTGAGAATTGCAGTTCAGCTATCTCCAGTAGTTGGTACGGAGGAACAGGTTCATTAGGTTGTTGTCTCCTCTTCTACATTTCTAGGTTCTGCATGTTCTTTCTAATTTCTATTTTCATATTTAGGATCAAGAAGGAATGAACTTAGGAAATAATATTGTTAGTTTTTCAACATTAAGCTAGCATTATGTTAGGATCTTTACTGAGAGAATAACAAGTACAATAATTAAATATAAGATACAATGAACACAGTGTTTTTGATTGGGGAAACCATAAATGGAGAAAACCATGCAACTTCCTCAAAGATAGAATCAACACAAGATGTAAAACCCCAAAACAGTAAGATGCACTCCCAACAGCAGTAATCTTCTTCTTGTCTAGCCCCAGTGTCTTATCCTTCCTCAACTATGCACTACACTTGAGTGTGTGAGTGATGTGTACTAAATAGATACCCCAACTCTCTATTTATACTAATCCCGACATGACTAAAACCCTACTAAGGCCGACCTCTACTTGGAGAGTCTAATAACCCTAGTGCCTCGGAACTGTGGGGACTTTAACCCTTACATAATCGGAGGGTTACCCACTATGACTTGACATGACTTATTTACATTATTGATTCTCCCGATCAGAACATTGGGGCATGACAACATGACTCAATTACATAATAGATACATCCCGGAATAAACATTGGGTTACAATACATAAGATACATAGATGAATACATTCTGAAGTTACAAATACATCAACACTCCCTCTTAACTAGGAAGGTATTCTTTCGACACAAATTTAAGCATTGGTCTTCTTCCGTGTATCAACTGGATCATCTCGTCACTTGCATCTTGAGTCTGCTAAGTCTTCAAGTCATCTTCGTCTTCAATTCATCTTTATTCTTCGAATATGGATCATCTCTCCATCTGGATCATCATGGGACATCATCACTGGATTTGGATCATCTCTCGATCTGGATCAACATCACTGGATCTAGATCATCACTCTATCTAAATCATCTCTCAATCTGGATCATCACTATTGGATCTAGATCATCACTCGATATGGATCTCTCAGAGTCATCATAACTGGATCTGGATCATAGCTCGATCTGGATCTCATCTAGTCATCATCATGTGTGTACTATCTCGTCATAGGAAGTTCTACAGATCCAACCTTCTTTCATGCTGGTTGTATGCCTAGCCATCAGGTAGGTCTTTGCCCAACACTTACATCTGACCTACTCATCAGAAAGGCACGCCCAACACTTACATCTGACCTACTCATCAGAAAGGCACACCCAACACTCACATCTGATCATGTAGTAAACTACAATCACATCAGAAAGGCCCCACACTCACATCTGTCATGGAAGGAACTGAATCCTCTCACCATGATAGAATGGCCTGCCCTTACATCTAACATGGAAGGAACTGAATCCTCTTTCCATGAAAGAATGGCCCGCACTTACATCGGCCATGGAAGGAACTGAATCCTCTCACCATGACGGAATGGCCCTACACTTACATCGGCCATGGAAGGAACTTAATCCTCTCACCATGACAGAATGGCCCACACTTACATCGGCCATGGAAGGAACTTAATACTCTCACCATGACAGAATGGCCCACACTTACATCGGCCATGGAAGGAACTTAATCCTCTCACCACGACGGAATGGCATACACTCACATATGACCTGGAAGGAACCAAATCCTCCACCCTTGTCAGAAAGGCCCCCAGTCCTAGACTAAGATACCTGGTAACTGACTAGGTGCCTCCACTCTCCTGGAGAGTGGCAGGTGCCCTTACATCTGTCCTACTTAACAGAATGGCCAGCACTCATATACGACATGGAAGGAACTGAATCCTCTCACATTGACAGAATGGCTCAACCCTTACATCTGACCTGCTCGTCAGAATGGATTTGGATCTTTAGCACTCATATCTGACATGGAAGGAACTGAATCCTCTCACCATGATAGAATGGCTCAGCCCTTACATATGACCTGCTCATCAAAATGGCTTTGGGACTCATCACTTTCCCTTGGAGGAAACCTCGATCTGGAGAACACCAAGCTTCTCCCTGAAGTACTCGAACTTCAGTCTCGCTAATGGCTTCATCAACACATCAGCTATATGTTCCTCGGTCGCAACATACTGGAGCTTCACTGCTCCTCTCAGCACCATATCCCTGATATAGTGGTACTTGATCTCGATATGCTTCGACTTTTCATGGAACACTGTATTTTCTAACAACTTCACGTAACTCTGGTTGTCACAATGTATACAAGTAGCATCTATCTAGAGATCAAATAAATCAAACAGTGGCTTCCTCAGCCATACTGCCTCACAACTAACTGAACAAGCTATGACATACTTTGCTTCAACTGTACTCAGTGCCACACAGGATTGCTTCCTGCTAAACCAAGAGATCACACCTGATCCCATACTGAAGAAACACCCTGAAGTGCTCTTCCTATCAATGGAACTACCTGCCCAATCTGAATCAACATAACCCTCCATGTTAATCTTTTGATTCGCATCGTACTTGAACCCATAATCAATTGTACCCTTCAGGTACCTTAGAATATACTTTGCAGCAATTAAGTGAACATTTCTCGGATCTATCAAGAACTAGCTCAAGGTGTTCACAGCAAAGCAAATGTCTGGTCTTGTATTCGTCAGGTACATCAATGACCCAATAATCTGATGATACATCATAGCATCAACCGAATCTGAAGAAGCATCATTCAATAGCTTCAGGTTTGATGTCATAGGTGTGGCCATAGTCTTGCATTCCATCATCCCAAACCTCTTCAGGATCTCTAGTACATACTTCCCTTGTCCAAGGAAGATTCCATCTATACTCTGCCACACCTCCATACCTAGAAAGTAATGCATCATACCCAAGTCCTTCATCTCGTACTTGGTAGCAAGCTTTCTCTTCGTATCAGTAATCAACCCATCCATAGCTGTCATGAACAGATCATCTACATATAGTAGAAGAATCACTGGGTTGCCATCTTCAACCTTGTAGTAAAGGTTGGAATATGCTTTATTCTTGGTAAATCCCAAACTAGATAGAAAGCTATCAATTCTGTTGTGCCATGTCCTGGGTGCCTATTTCAAACTGTACAGGGATTTCTTCAATCTGCATAAATGAGACTCCCTATCATGTGTCTCAAAACCGAGTGGTTGTTCTACATACACTTCCTCTTCCACTACACCATTCAAGAAAGCAGTCTTGACATCCATCTGGTGTATCTTCCATTTCATCACTGCAGCCAGAGCAAGTACTAATCTGATGGAAGTGTATCTGGCTATAGGTGCAAAGGTCTCTTCATAGTCTATTCCCTCTTTCTGAGAGAAACCTCGAGCTACAAATATTGCGTTATAATTTTCAATGCTACCATCTGCAGCATGTTTGATCTTGTAGATCCATTTGGAAGTTACAACTGACTTCCCATCCGGTCTTAGGAAAACATCCCAAACATCATTCTTCATGATCAATTGGTACTCTTCGATCATAGCATCCTTCCATTCTTTCTATTTCACCGCTTCTTCATAACTGGAAGGTTCTTTATTAATGAAATCACATAGTAAAGCTACATACCCGGAACAGGATCTGGTCCTCTTTCTTTCTTTGTGATTCTCTTCTGGAGCCCCATATCTTTCTGCACCTTAGATAAGTTCTCGTACCCAATTAGGTTTCCTCTTATGAGGATTCTTCTCCAGAGGTGGATCTATAGGTCTTTGTGGTTCTTCAAATTCTCGATCTTCTTCTCGAGTTTCTTCATTCATAGTTGTATCATGAATTCTGGGTGCTTCTGCTTCTTCAGGTTCTTCACCAAGTCTCTGTAACACCCCGGTTTTGACCCCATTTTCATGATGTATATAATGTAATTAATCATGGTGAGGAGCTAAAGTAAAAAGGCCCACCATCGATTCGATTGTGTATGTTTCGGCAATAGGGGTATTTTTCGATGGTATATCGTGCTATTTGGCACATTATAGTTTGGCATCATGTAAACATGCACATCAATTAAAAATAAACCCACAACCAGCTACGGCAGTGCAACGTTAAAATGAAAAGGGCATGATTCCAAAGGATAAGGGTGGGGAATGTCAAACCTTGGTCTATGGGGGGGAAATCCATGTGTTACCACCTTGTTTGATTTGCCATCTTCCCTTGTCTCATCCAACCTCTTTAATGTCTTGTTGAGTAGTTGAGGCAGTTATGGCTGGGAGTGGAGTGTGGCAGGACTGTCAGTCCTTGCCCACGCATACACTCCACCAGCGAGTTGACCTCACATTGGCAAGCAACCTCCATCGCATTCTCTCCATCGCCTGTTCACTCTCACGCAGGGACGTGCAGGAGGAGGCTGGTCCATCTTCCTCATGCAGAGCCGAGTTAAGAAGGGGCACGATTTCTTGTTTGGGGGTTCGTTTTCCCTCTCTCACATTGTTCGTCGGTCTGTGGTGCGAGCTGGAAGAGCAACCTCAAGGGAATGATTTTCTGCTGTGTATGAGAAATAACCGTGGTCTTCATCCATGATTCAGGATTGTTGTTGGTTTAACCCGCGATTTGGGTTGCTGTCGTTCTTCCCCTGATTTTTGGATGCTGTTGAGAATCTGATTTCTTCTTCCATTTTGAACTGCGTGTATGTTTCTTTCTTCCATGTTTTTCCTGGGCTGTGTCTTTTCCTTTGCGCATAGGCTGGGAGTTTTTTCTTTTCCCTTTTCTTCCTATGTAAGTTCTCAAGCCATTGCATTGAGGAATTGTGTGTGCTGTGGGCTGTGGATTTCCAAATCCATTGGCTGAGTTTTCCCATGTCTACGCTGGGAGTTTGGCTTCTCCTCTGTTTTGAGACTGTGGATTATTGCCATCATTCATTTTGAGTTTGTGGCTATTGATGTACCCTGGTTTTGGGTTGCTATTGAGTTGTTTTGACCACGCTAGGGCCAAGAACAACCCTGAGTTGTCTTGTGGCTTGAGCTGTCTTTTTCCTCTTGGTTGGGATTGTCAATCGATTGTCTTTGCCTTCTTCACAGAGCTGTGAAGGGATTGTTTTGATACGGTATGCATTGGTTGGTCTTCAAACTGTTGAGAGTGGGATTAGAGGCTAGTTATGATTAAGAATTTGGTGTTGAGACCACCAGCTTGGCATTTAGCCTACCCTAGCTCCTTGATGACCTGGTAAAACCCTACTATGTGGGTTTGGCTGATTGGCAAACCTTGGCTATGTGTAAGCCTGCATTGACCCTTATTCCTTGAGGAATCATGCCTAGCTCGAGGGTGGCAGTGTTGCTAAGAGATTGATGAGCATGCTGGTCTATGGTTGGGTGGAACGTTGCAGCGATGTAGCTGGTTGCGGGGTGAGTTCTTCATTAAAAGATAAGTACCGCTGACTATTTCATCTTTGCAATTATATCTATTGTTTCATGAATTATGATGAACATGTTGAATGCTGGAATGCATATGTTTGCTTCCACTGAATGTTGAGGAATTATGCATCTTTGTATGATGGATTATGCATCTTGTTATGTATTATGTTTAAGCTTTTAATTTCAGCATTGATTCCTGTTCGTGTTCATGGGGTTGTTTTCCCGTATGTTTGGTGTTAGTAGCGTCCTCTTGCCCGATCGGAGGGTCGGGGATGCCACAGTCTCTTTCTAGATTTGTTGTAAGTTGTGTCTTCATCAAATGTCACATCCCTGCTGATGTCAATATTCTTATATCCTGGGAAATATATTCTATAAGCCTTCGAGCTTTCAGAGTATCCCACAAATATACCCTTCTTTCCTGAAGGATCTAATTTAGTCCTCTTCTCTTTTGGAATGTGGATGTACACAGGACAGCTGAATATTCTGAGATGGCTGACTTCTAGTTTCTTGCTGAAGAAGACTTCTTCAGGAGTCTTGTTCTCGAGTACTCTATGTGGAGTACGGTTCTGTACATACACCGCTGTTCTAGCAGCTTCCGCCCAAAGATGCATAGGAAGGTCTTGATCATGAAGCATGGATTTTGTAGCTTCCATGATGGTTTTGTTCTTCCGTTCCGCAACCCCATTCTGTTGTGGATTATAAGGAGTGGACAACTCCCTCTTAATCCCTAATTCTTTGCATAGCTCTTTGAATTCTTTTGAAGTGAATTCTCCGCCATTATCTGATCGAATGGTCTTGATCTTATTTTCAGTATGGTTTTCGATCAAGGCTTTGAATTCTTTAAACTTACTGAATACTTTGTCTTTGTTCTTCATGAAGTAAACCCATGTCTTACTAGAAAAGTCATCAATAAAAGAAACATAATATGCATACCCGCTTAGAGAGTTTGATGACATAGGACCGCATACATCAGAGTGGATGATTTCCAAGATTCCTTTTGCTTTTCTTTCACTGCTTGTAAATGTCTTCTTTGTATTCTTTCCTCTCACACATCCTTTGTAGACCCCATCATGTTTTGCTTGAATTTCTGGAAGACCTTCGACAGCTTTGCTTGCAATAGGTAGTGCTCTATAATGGACATGTGCAAGCCTTCTATGCCAAAGTTCACTTGGCTCTACTATCTCATGGACCAAGGCTTGTTCTAGATGGCCCTTTAATTTGTATAATCCTCCTTCTTGTTCTCCAATTACGACCGCATCATCGATAGTCTTTCCTTTTGGCCACATGATGACTTGACCATCTATGAATGCAACCCACATTCCTTTTGCATCTAATGTTGATATGGAGAGAAGGTTCTTCTTGAGTCCTGGCACAAACAATACTTCTTTCATTGTTAGAGTTTTTCTAGAGTCTAACTTATATGAAGATTCCCCACTACCTTTTATTGGATATTGGTAGTCATCTCCTAGCTTTACCTTGTGAGGTGATTCATGTTCTGACAGTATTACAAAGGATTCCTTGAATCCAGTCATGTGTTTGGAAGACCCACTATCTATAAGCCAATAATCACTACCATGAGTAATGTTACCTATGAGAGCTGATATCAGAACATATTCATCCTCGCTTGAAGAATCTTCACTTTCATATCCGGATCTCTTTCTGGATGGTTCATCATCCTCTACAGCATGAGCATGATGTATTCGTTTGTTTCTCTTCTTTACTATCTTATGTTTGTTAGGACAATTCCTTGCATAGTGTCCTGCTTCATCACAAGTATAGCATATGATCCTAGATACATCTCTTCTAGTATTATCTCTATGAGAGTGCTTACCTCTGGAACCATGAGGTCTTCTTTTTCTTCACTTGGAGTGAGACTTGGACTGTACTGTAAGAGCTTGGTCTTCACTTCCCATCTTCTCTTCTTGAGCTGCTATCCAAGCTTCTTCTTGAGATCACTCTTCCCATAGTCTGTTGAACTTGACTAACTTCTTCCTAGCACAGATTCCTTGGATGAAATAATCCCATGACCTAGGAAGGCCATTCAATGTAGTCATTACAATCTCTGCATTTTCCACTTCTTCATCAACTGCTTCCAGTTGCTCTTTGATTTGAGAAACTCTTGTGAAGTAAAACTGGATTGTTTCTACATTCTAAATCTTCACATTCTTTAGTTGGTTTCTCAGGGTCATCTTCCGATTGATGTTCTTCCCTTCAAACAATTTGGTTAGGGCATCAAACATAGCTTTAGGTGTCTTGAGAGAGGACACCTATGGGATAAGGTGATCCTTGATAGAATCAGAAATGATCCTCTTTGCCATAACCATCTTCTTCTTATGTAATGCCTTTGTCTCATCTCCCTCTGGAACTGGAACCTCCTCATGGATGTAGGAGTCTAATTCATTTTCTTCGAGGACCAGGGAGATCCTATACTTCCAGGCTCGAAATTTTTCAGCTCCCTCAAGCTTTTCATCAAGCTTGGTATGATGATACATCTTAAATGAGAACCTCAAATGGAAATACAAAGGATTTTAGATCTTACTAGGTTCAAGATGTCGGATCTGAAGCTTGACCTGAAATCTTGCAGAGCTAGTTCAGGAGCAAATTAGGGTTTTGCTTTTTCGGAGCTCTATCTACCCAAATGCCTTAAAATTTGTCCCTAACTTTGATTTTGGGGAGGAGATCAATCTAGGCCTAGGCTCACTGAAAAATTCCTCTTCTGTGAAAAGCCCTAATTTTCGACAGTAGTGACAGGTCCAAAACTGAAAAACCTCAGAATTGGATTATGCTTCGACTGAAAGATGCGCCCTATAGAGGAGAGTTGTTCCACCTTACTTTTGCTGAAAATATGTGAAGGAATATCCACAAAATAGGAATCCCTAGTTCCCACAGCTGCACAGTGTCTTCTTCTTAGGTTAGCTCTAATACCATGTTAGTTTTTCAACATTAAGCTAGCATTATGTTAGGATATTTACTGAGAGAATAACAAGTACAGTAATCAAACACAAGAGACAATGAACACAGTTTTTTTGATCGGGGAAACCATAAATGGGGAAAACCCCGCAACTTCCTCAAAGATAGAATTAGCACAAGATGTAAAACCCCAAAATAGTAAGATGCACTCCTGACAGCAATAATCTTCTTCTTGTCTAGCCCCAATGTCTTCTCCTTCCTCAACTATGTGCTACACTTGAGTGTGTGAGTGATGTGTACTAAATAGAGACCCCAAATCTCTATTTATACTAATCCCGACATGACTAAAACCCTACTAGGGCCGACCTCTACTTGGAGAGTCTAATAACCCTAATGCCCTGGAACTGTGGGGACTTTAACCCTTACACAATCGAAGGGTTACCCACTATGACTTGACATGAATTGTTTACATTATTGATTCTCTCGATCGGAACATTGGGGCATGACAACTTGACTCAATTACATAATAGATACATCCTGGAATAAACATCAGGTTACAATACAAAAGATACATAGATGAATACATTCCGAAGTTATAAATACATCAACAAATATGTTATGTTTCTATTCTTCTGCTATTAGAATTATGGGATGAAATCTTTTACTATGAAAAGATAGTCAGATTCTGGATTAGATATGGATTAGGATAAATGATTAGAGAAACTTTAAATTTTACTGATGGATAAAAAAAATAACTAACTGTATTTTTCCACACCTTCAAGAAAGTAGTACTCTAGTACAGTAGGTTAGATTTAATTCTTATAGATAATCAAATGAAGTATACAGGAACGTGTTTATTTACCTTCTATAGGTTTTATAGGGTTAATCAGAAGAAATCTTTTCATTTCAGAAATTTTCCTTAGACAGAGTATATTATTATAAAATAAACATAACTATCCCCAAGAAAAATATTAAAAAGTATACACAATCTGTGCTCTTATTTACACAGTAAATAAATTAATTATGATAAGCCTATTATTATAAATATACATAGTAACTAAAAGACATTATAAAACTAGAAAATAAATAATACTCAACTTTAAATACATCTAAATATTAAATTGTAAAGATTTAAAATTAACTAAAATCTTACAAAAACCCTAATTGGATAAACTATCGGATATGACTTCCATTCTCCTCTCTTTTTCCAGAAGAAGGTTAATACAATTTTACTCCTAATTACTTAATACATAGATTCTTCATTTATACAAACACGAGTATGTAATTTATAATTACACATTTTAACATAAACTCTTCACGAGAACAGTATTAAAACTATTTGATAATTATTAGACTAAAACATTTTAAGTAAAGACCCTTTAAAACATTTCAACCCAAGTACATAGTAAAAAAAACTTAGGATGTAATAATCAATCCTACTTTTATTTATTTTCTGAATAATTTTTTTTACTGACAGAGAAAAAATTAAACTTTGTTTTAAAACCAATATTCTAAACTTCTTCCTCTATTAAACAAAATCAAAAAATTTACGAACTTAACAATAATAAAACTTCTTTTAAGTTCTTTAATCCAACCATTCATCAATACAAATATCATAGCAGTAACAATATCTCTATAAAGTTAACTTAAAAAGATTTGAAAATAACCCAAACAGATAAATCTCATAGCCTACCATCATTTTTCTTAAAACACAGTATATATATTATCGATTATAAAACATATAAAACAATAAGCTTTAAAGCTTAATCAAAATACAAACAGCTTCTATACCCTAACTTAATTTATAAACACCACTGCAGTTTCCATACAAGTTACGGCCTAATGGCTTCTTCACAAAGGTCACAGCTTCAAGCCTGTTCAAAAAAAAAATCAAATACTGTGGATAATCGAGTTACGGCCATTGGCCCTTACAGGCTTTTGCTTTAAACTGCTCTAAGAGTAAAAAATAAGTATAGGTAAGAGAAAAACGATTCACGGCCTTATGGCCTTCCCCACAAATCGAATTCATGGTATCCACGACCAAATAGTAATTCAAATCTAAGCGAATAGTTCAACCAAGACACCATACACCCATCGTAAGAGGAACCTCGGGTAGGACCGAGACTTACCGATTATTGAGGAATATGAAGACCCCATTTTCGTTGGAGACTTCAAGCCACAGTCTAAAAAGATATGCATTTAAACTAATGTGCACAACCATTAAGATTTCGTTAAGCTATTTCTTAGTTCAAGAAACGAAGACAATAAAATACTTTGAAATGGTGTAGAGGATTTTTAAAAAACTTAAAAGGCATTTTTACCTGGATAATTTTCAAATTTAGCCGCATAGAAGGTGGCTTTAATATAACCTAGCCACCAGAAAGGTTACACCCAAGCCACGAGGTGAGATACTGTCAATTAAACCCTAACGAGGAAATTTCAAGCTAAAAGAAAAAACCACGGTGAACACAAAACCATAAGCACACTATTGAATCGTACAGAGTTTCACCACTGCACCAGTGCCGAAGGAAATCCCATGAAGAGGCCAAGTAATGGCAACAAGACTCTCGTACGCAGAGAATAGAAAAGGTGATAAGGAATCTCATAGGTAAAGGTAAGCCATAGCATGGGAGGCTCTCACTTACAGTAGAAAAGCAACGATGAAGCCATGAGGTCATAAGCCTACGGCTTCCTCTCCACCATGGGGAAAAGATAGGTAAAATGTGAATTTTTAGGGTTTAGGAGAGTTTTATAGTGAACCTCCAAAGTCAACAAAACCTAACCAATAAGCATCGACCACGTGGAGTTTAATATGTTCGGACTAGTGGATCAAACTCTATAGTTTCGGGAGAGTCTTGGTGCAAGCTGCAAGTAATGAGCATTTACATAAAAACTTGGTTAAAAACCCTTTCAAAAATACAATAATATCTCATATTATAAGATGCATGTTATAATTTTTAAAGGAAAATGATATTTGAGGTAATCTTCATTGAGACTAGGGTTTGCAATTATGTTATATAAACCATGTAAATGGGTAATAGCTTATACAAAGAAATTCTTTAACCTTGATTACATCATAAAAAAACACCTTGTGATAAACTATAATACTTGTAAAAGATCTTGTAGAAAACCTATAATAATATATTGGTGAAAAACACTTATGTGTGTAAGTTCGCATGTATAGAAAGATCCTCGGCTTGATTCCTAGTATAAGTATTAATACTTAGTTTTGTTATAGGGCAATAATGATTTTCATACCTCCTTGTGAGATAAAGATTATGTGAAGGCTAGGTTGAATAGATTTTATAGTAAATGATCATTCATTCGTTACTCAAAACAGTAACACTAGTGATTATCGATACAACGTTCATAATATTATAATTCTATCTAGTAAATACTTAAGTAGTTAGAAGTTTGTTCCTGCATGACATCTTTATTTCCATGTATGAATGTCAAATATTGTATCTTATGACTATACCTATATTTAGTTCTTCCTAGTTTACATAACTTTTGAATATTGTTAGACAATCACCTATGAATTGCCATGGTATCAAGTAATAAGGTATTAAAGGACCTGCTATACAAATTACCTTTCACTAGAATTACATACAGGACCTAAACTGATAATAGATAAATAAAATTTAAATGAACAAGGTTTGGTTGAAGAGAAGTATAACAACAACTAGATTATGTTCAGTTTTCCAACAACTTATGTTTACCAGAAAATTAATTAAAACATAAATATACAAATCAACGATACCTCATTTATTTTGATCAAAGATGTAAAATAAACAAATTTACTAGCATTATATTTTATTCTAGTTGAGATAATGATCTCGATCCAGAAACTGGTTACAAAACATCTTACCTGTAAAAGAAGCATCACTTCACTGCATTAGCTAAAAAGCTAAGTAAGCCTCAGACTCAACTGAAGTTCCTTCATATTTTCACAAACGGTAAAAAAAACTTTAGCACTTAGTAATTAAACAAATGTTTCAATTCATGTTGTTCCAAACCATAACCTCCTAAATTAAATCCTTAACAATGATTTATGAAAGCAAATAATTAAGTATGCAGATCTAGAAATTAACAAAAGAATCAGTGCTAGTTTAAGCCTGATTATGTTAACCGTTAACAGTTAAATGTTCCTCAGTAGTGACGATTGCAAACATTTAATGTCATAGGGAAAATTTAAATTTGTACGAATTTTTGGAGTATTACATGAGCGATCTGGACGGAAAGCTGAACAGCAAGCCGGTTCGAGAGATGGATACACTGGACGTCGATCCAGGGCGAACGAAGTGTTTGTTTACTGGTGTGCTTTAGGACTACAGTCTACAACAACACATTTCAACATATGGAAAACTACCAACGAGCTTTGCGCAGCGGGCTGGATGACAAGCTGGACGTCAAGCTGGATGTGTTGTATGCAAGGCTAGTCGAATGCGTTCTATTTATTAATCTGTCCCAAAAAGATTGTAAAATATGCAAAAAAATATATAAATTAATTAATACATCAAATATACTTTAATAATGTCAATTTTAATTAATAAAATAATAAATAGATTTCATATAAACCTTAAATTCATACATACCTGAGTTGAACAGTGATCTGCGTGACATAAAATATACAAAAAGATAATAAAACATATTTTTAGGTGAGTAATTTAATTGCCAAAAATCATAACAATTCTAGGATCAACATTCCCCCAAACCGAAGAAATGTCAGGTCCCAGTGAGCAAAAGAAAGATAACATATCACACTATCATAGAAAATTTTTGAGATATGAGCCAACAACAGGCATATACATAACTAAGTAAATTCATAAGGGTTTTTTTAAATTAATTCAACCATGTCCAAAGTAAAACTTTGGCCAGGTTGAACATATGACATGAAAAGTATAAATCACATTTATAATCAAGAGAATTAGTCAATTAATAATTCACATCTATGATTGGGTAAAAGGATAGGATTATCAATAATGAAATGATAAGAACACCCATATGAAGGTAAAAATTATTTACCAAAAGAAACAAAATTTGGTTAGTAAATTTTCATTATAAATACTAAAATATTACAATGTTTTATTCAAATCTTCATTTGGACCTTCATTCTATTCTTCATATTAAGTTTGCTGTGAAAATATGCTTCATGCTATAATCAAGTTCCACTGCTTATATTATTCTGAAAAACACTTATCATTTGTCAGAGATAAATACATCTATCATAAAAAAGTGAAAACAATCTAATTTGTTTAGATCCATCTTCCCCCAAACCAAAGATATGGCGTGTCCTCAAGCCATAAAAGAGAGAAGAAGTGATTGTTCTAGAAAAATGAAAGAGTTCTATCATGTTGGTGATTATTTTTGTAAAGAAAAGAAGAAAAACTAACTAGTAAATGGAAATTATTCAGATATGTATATTCATGAAAAAGATAACAGTGCTTAGAAAGACCGCTTGAATGATCATAATTGAACCAAAAGAATACCACAGGAAAAACGTGTCATCAATGCCTCATTTTAAAGAGATTTTACCATCACAAAATATTGAAGTTTACCCTGGAGTATGTGAGAGTCACAGCTATGGATCCCATTTCTAGGATAATGACATCCTAGGTATATGTTGAATTAGATGGGTAGGGTCAAGCCCAACTTACAGCCATTCTCAAACAACATGTTAAACAATTGGCCAAAACATGTTTGTTCATAAATTCTAAAAACAATTCTTCATATTATTATTGTTTTACGAAGTATATGCATAGTAGTGCATTAACCAGATCTCATTTACGGGTTTACCTTGGTACCATGCAAGCATAGTCTATCTACCAGAGAGTCAGTTCAATACCCCGACGGGTTTACTTTCATTTATCGAGCTTCCGTGCTTTGAGTTTTTACTTAGCATTGACCCGCTGCCAGCAAGCCTATTAAGTACTCCAGTGGGTTTTCATTGTATAATGATGTTATATATATGGAAGCCGATTGGTACTAGAGCGTGTTAATTCCTGCTAAAAGCATAATTCAATTTTTTTAGATAAACTTATAAGTAATTTCATAATGGCCATAACCATAGACCATGTCAAAAGAAAATAACCTAAAGTTGTTCTTTAACCTTACAGTCCTTCTTCTTCATAAAAGAAAAGTAATGTTCCCCACAGACAAAAAATTCCACTTACTATCGAGCTATCACTAAAATAATTGAGAGGCAAATTTTGATAACAAGCATAAGACGAACTAGTAATCCATAGGTGTAAGATGAGAATGTGAAAAGTATGACAATGAAAGTAGGTCTATCAAGCAACTGTTAAAAAGAGTGAATCAGAAATATACAGGTTTGAAGCAAAATACCAAAAAAACATATGAATCAAAGAAGAGCTGGTTAAGTATGATATACAAAGGATTGTAAATTTTAATTTTCGCTATAAGCCAAAAATTTCAGAAGTACCCCAAGAAAGGTTAAAATACCTCATGAGTATTTAACATACTTCCCTTGTCCAAGTAATATTTCATAAGCTGCTTATAGAGATAGAATACTTGTAATCAAATTGCAAAACCACTTGTTAGATGATTCACTTTATTCATAAAAAAGAAAAAGATTCTTGTGTAAAAAACCTATTAGAAATGACTCTTATTTATTCAAAGAAAACAAGCACATATATACAAGTGATAATAACCCAAAATGTATTTCAAGGATCGGGAGGAGGAGGAATAACTTCTCCTTCAACTAATTCCATTTCATTTTGCTACAAAACATTCTGTATAAAATCTTGTTTAGATGTTGGTTGATGATAAAGTCTGAGTCTATGTCCATTTACTACAAAGGAAACTTTTGAGCCATCATTGGTTTAATTTTTACTGACCCATTGTCAAAAGTTGTAACTACTTCATATGGACCCATCTAATGGGTGGTTAATTTTCCTTCAAAATTTTTAAACCGTGATTCGAATAGTAGTGCCCAATCTCCAGTAATAAATTGCTTTTGCTTAATAAATTTATTATGCCATGTCTTTCGTTGATTTTGTACTAGCATGGTTCTTTGGAGTGCATCTTGTCTAATCTCGTCTAGCTCATTAATCTGTAATATTCGTTGTTTATGTGCTTCATTTCTTAGATTTTTAACATTAAGCTAGCATAACATTAGGATCCTTAACTGAAAGAACAACAAGCACAACAATCAAACACAAGAGACAATGAACACAGTGTTTTTCCTCGGGGAAACCATAAATGGAGAAAACCCTGCAACTTCCTCAGAGATAGAATCAGCACCAAAAGTAAAACCCCAAAACAGTAAGATGATCTCCCGATAGCAGTAACCTCTTTCTTCCTTCCCTTAGTGTCTTTCTCTTCCTCAGCTATGCACTACAACTGAGTGTGAGTGAGTGTGTGATAAATAGAGAGGCTAGCTCTCTATTTATACTAATTCCCAACTTGACTAAACCCAACTATGGCTGACTTCACTACATGAGTCTAATAACCCTAGTGCCCCGAAACTGCGGGGAATTTAACCCTTAGACAATAGGAGGGTTACCCACCTTGAATTGACATGACTTGTTTACATTATAGAAACTCTTGATAGGAACATTGGGGCATGACATGACTCAAGTACATTACAATACATCCCGGAATAAACATCGGGTTACAATCCATAAGAAATACAAGTGAATACATTCCAAAGTTACAATTACATCAACACCCCCTCTTAACTAGGAAGGTATTCTCTCGACACAATTTAACAACACAAGTCTTCTTCTCTATATCATCTGGATCATCGTCAAGCTTTCGTTATCTTCATCTTCAAGTCACCTTCATCTTCAAGTCCTTTTAATCTTCAAGTCATCTTTCATCATCGGATCTAGATCATCACTTGATCTGTATCATCATCACTAGATCTAGATCATCATCATTGGATCTGGATCATCACTTGATCTAGATCATCACTAGACATCATCACTATATCTGGATCATCAGTGGATCTGGATCATCACTCAATCTGGATCATCACTGGACATCATCACTCGATCTGGATCATCACTGCTGGATCATCATCACTGAAATCATCACGGGTGCTATCTAATGATTCTTCTCATCACAGGAAGTTCTATAGAGCCAGCCCTTTTTCATGTTGGGTGTAGGCCTAGCCTCAATGTAGGTCTTTCTCAGCGCTTATATATAACCCTAAGTCAGAATGGCCCATCCAACACTTGCATCTGACCTTGACTCATCAGAAAGGCACACCCAACACTCACATCTGACCATGAGAGGAACTTAATCCCCTCACCGTGTCAAAATGGTCCATTCCTTACATCTGACCATGGAAGGAATCTCATCCTCTCCTATGTCAGAATAGCCCATCCCTTACATCTGACCTACTCATCAGAATGGAACAACACTTATATCTGACCTACTCGTCAAAATGGCCCAGCACTTATATATGACCTAATCATTAGAATGGCCCTGCACTCACATCTGATCATGTGAGAACACATCCCATAGTCATATTAGAATGGCCCCCAGTCCCAGACTGAGCTTTCCTGGTAACTGACCAGGTGCCTCCATTCTCCCAGAAGAATGGCATCAGCCCTTATATCTGATCAAGCGGGAACCAATTCCTCAATCAAATAAGAATGGCCATGCGCTCACATATGATCATGTAAGACTACATCTTATAGTTGTTTCAGAAAGGCCCTCAGTCCCAGACCAAGTATTCCTGGTAACTGACCAGGCACCTCCATTCCAAGAATGGCAACAACCCTTATATCTAATCATGTAGGAACCAATCCTACAATCATATCAGAATGGCTTAGCACACATATCTAACATGGAAGGAACCAATCCTCTCACCATGACAGAATGGCTCAACCCTTACATCTGACCATGGAAGGAACCAATCCTCTCACTATGTCAGAATGGCTCACGGACTCATCACTTCCCCTTGGAATGAACCTCGATCTAGAGAACACAAAGATTCTCCCTGAAGTACTCAACCTTCACTCTAGCTAATGGCTTTGTCAACACATCAGCTATCTGTTCATCCGTCACAACATACTGGAGCTTCACTGCTCCCTTATGCACCATATCCCTGATATAGTGATACTTGATATTGATATGTTTCGACTTGTCATGGAACATCGGGTTCTCCGACAACTTCACACAGCTCTGGTTGTCACAATATATACAAGTAGCATCCAACTCGAGATCAAATAAATAAGACAGTGGCTTCCTTAGACATACTGCCTCACAACTAGCTGAACAAGCTGTAACATACTCTACTTCAGCTGTACTCAGCGCCACACAGGATTCTTTCGTGCTAAACCAATAGATCATACCTGATCCCATACTGAAGCAACACCCTGAAGTGCTCTTCCTATCGATGGCACTGACTACCTAGTCTGAATCAACATAACCCTCTAGGTTAATCTTCTAACTCACCTCATACTTGAGACCATAATCAATTGTACCCCTTAGGTACCTCAGAATATGCTTTGCAACAATCAAGTGAACATGTCTCGGATCTGTCAGGAACTGGCTCAAGGGGTTCACAGCAAAGCAAATATCTGGTCTCATGTTTGTTAGGTACATCAAGGACCCAATCATCTAACAATAAATCGTAGAATCAACTGCTTCTGATGAAGCATCACTCAATAGCTTTAGGTTCGATGCCATAGGTGTGGTCATGGCCTTGCAATCCATCATCCTGAACCTCTTTAGGATCTCTACCATATATTTCCCTTGTCCCAGGGAAATTCCATCTACATTCTGCCACACCTCCATGCCTAGAAAATAGTGCATCATTCCCAAGTCCTTCATTTCGAACTCGGCAACAACCTTTCTCTTTGTATCAGCAATCAACCCATCCATACCTATTACAAATAGATCATCTACATACAGTAGGAGCATCGCTAGGTTGCCATATTCAACCTTGTAGTAAAGGTTGGAATTTGCTTAACTTTTGGTAAAGCCCAAACTAGATAGAAAGCTGTCAATTTTTTCATACCATGTCTTGGGTGCCTGTTTCAAACCGTACAGGGATTTCTTCAATCTACATACATGAGACTCCCTGTCATGTGTCTCAAAACTGACTGGTTGTTCCACATACACTTCCTCTTATACTACATCATTCAAGAAAGCAGTCTTGACATCCATCTGGTGTATCTTCCATTTCATCACTATAGCCAGAGAAAGTACTGATCTGATAGAAGTGTTTCTGGCTATAGGTGCAAAATTTTCTTCATAATCTATTCCTTCTTTCTGGGAGAAACCATGAGCAACAAATATTGCTTTATATTTTTCTATGCTACCATCTGCAACATGCTTGATCTTGTAGATCCATTTGGAAGTTACAACTGACTTCCCTTCTGGTCTTGGGACAACATCCCAAACATCATTTTTCATGATCGATTGGTACTCTTCGATCATAGCATCCTTCCATTCTGTATGTTCTGTCGCTTATTCATAGTTGGAAGGTTCTTCATCAATGAAACCACATAATAATGCTACATATCCGGAGCAGGATCTGGTCCTCTTTCTTTTTCTGTGATTTTCTTCTAGAGCCCCATATCTTTCCACACCTTGGATAGCTTCTCATACCGAAGTAGGTTTCCTCTTGTGAGGATTCTTCTTCTGAGGTGGATCTACAGGTCTTTGTGGTTCTTCAAATTCTCGATCTTCTTCTTGAGTTTCTTTATTCATGGTTGTATCATGAATTTTGGGTGCTTCTGCTTATTCAAGTTCTTCAGTAGGTTTCTTTCTAGATTTGTTGTAAGCTGTGTCTTCATCAAATGTCACATCCCTACTGATGTCGATCTTCTTGAATCCTGGGAAGTATATTCTTTAAGCCTTCAAGCTTTCAGAGTATCCCACAAATATACCCTTATTTCCTGAAGGATCTAGTTTTGTTCTCTTCTCTTTTGGAATCTGTATGTAAACAGGACAGCCGAATATTCTAAGATGGCTGACTTCTAGTTTCTTGCTGGACAAGACTTCTTCAGGTGTCTTGTTCTCAAGTACTCTGTGTGGATTACGGTTCCATACATACACTGTTGTTCTGGCAGCCTCTTCCCATAGATGCATGGGAAGGTCTTGGTCATGAAGCATATCTCTTGCAACTTCCATGATAGTTCTGTTCTTCCTTTCTGCAATCCCATTCTGTTGTGGATTGTATGGAGTGGACAACTCCCTCTTAATCCATGAGTCTTTGCATAACTCTTTGAATTCATTTGATGTGAATTCTCCACCATTATCTGATCGAAAGGTCTTGATCTTCTTTTTTGTGTGGCTCTCGATCAAGGCTTTGAATTCCTTGAACTTGCTGAATACTTCATCTTTGTTCTTCATAAAGTAAATCCATGTATTCCTAGAAAATTCATCAATAAAGGAAACATAGTATACATACCTGGTTAATGAACTTGATGACATTGGTCCGCAAACAGTGGATTGGATGATTTCCAAGATTCCTTTTGCTTTGCTTTCGCTACTTGGAAATGTTTTCTTTGTGTTCTTTCCTTTCGCACATCCTTTGCAGACTCAATCATGTTTTGCTTGAATTTCTGGAAGACCTTCAACAACTTTGATTACAAGTGGTAGTGCTCTGTAATGCACATGTGCAATCCTTCTGTGCCAAAGCTCATTTGTCTCTACTATTTCATGGACCAAGACTTGTACTAGATGGCCCTTCAATTTATACAATCCTCCTTCTTGTTCTTTAATCACTACTCCATCATCAATAGTCCTTCCTTTTGGCCACATGATTACTTCACCATCTATAAATGCAACCCTCATTCCTTTTGCATCTAATGCAGATATGGAGAGAATGTTATTCTTTAGTCCTGGTACAAACAATACTTCCTTCATTGTCATAGACTTTCCAGAGTCTAGCTTATAGGAGGATTCCCCACTACCTTTTATTAGATATTGGTAGTCACCTTTGAGCTTCACCTTGTGAGGTGATTCATGTCCTGATAGTCTCACAAAGGATTCCTTGAATCATGTCATATGCTTGGAATCCCCATTGTATATAATCCAATCATTGCTTCCATGTGTGATATTTCCCATGAGAGAAAAAATAAAAACATATTCTTCATCACTTGAAGAATATTCACTTTCATATTTGGTCTTGTTTGTGGAAGGTTCATCATCCTCTGCAGCATGAGCATGATGTCTTCTCTTGTTGTTTTTCATCTTGTGAAGGTTTATTTTTCTTTTAGGACAATCTCTTGCAAAGTGTCCTATTTCATCACAAGTATAACATCTGAGTTGAGATTTCTTGTGGAAAGAGTGCTTACCTTTAGAATGATGATGATGATGGTCCCTTCTGGGTTTCTTGGATTGAACTGCGAGAGCTTGATCTTCACTTCCCATTTTCTCTTCTCGATCTACTATCCAAGCTTCTTCTTCTGAACATTCTTCCCAAAGTATGTTGAACTTGAATAACTTCTTTCTGGCATATATCCCTTGAATGAAAGAGTCCCATGTCCTAGGGAGACCATTCAAGGTGGTCATTACAATCTCTACATTTTCCACTTCTTCATCTACTGCTTCTATTTTTTCCTTGATCAAAGAAACTCTAATGAAGTAAGACTGGATGGTCTCTCCATTCTGAATCTTCACATTCTTCAGTTGGTTTCTCAGAGTCATCTTCCGGTTTATGTTCTTCCCTTCAAACAATTTGGTTAGGGCATCAAATATAGATTTAGGTGTCTTTAGGGAGGAAACTTGTGGTATGAGGTGATCCTTGACTGAATCAGCAATAATCCTCTTTTCCATAACCAACTTCTTCTTATGTAAGGCCTTAGCATCATCTCCCTCTGGAACTAGAACCTCCTTACTGATATAGAAGTCCAACTCATTTTCTTCCAAGACCAGGGAGATCCTATACTTATAGGCTCAAAATATATTATATCCCTCAATCTTTTCATCAATCTTGGTATGATGAGACATCTTAACTAAGAACCTCAAATGGAAATACAAAAGATTTAGATCTTACCAGGTAAAGATGTCGGATCTGGATTTGGAGCTAGAATTCTACAGTGCTGGTTTAGGAGAAGATTAGGGTTTTTCTTTTCCAGAGTTCTATCCAATCAAATTATTTTATCTTGAACCCTAACTTTTATTTTTAGAAGGAGATCAATCCAGGCCTGGGCTCACTAAAAAATTCCACTTATGTGAAAAGCCCTAATTTTCAGTAGTAGTGTCGGGTCCAAAACTGAAAAACCTCAGAATTGGATTCTTCTTTGATAGAAAGATGCGCCCTAGGGAGGAGAGTTATTCCAAGCTTCATTTGCTGAAAATATGTGGATATATATCCACATAATAGGAATCCCTAGTTCCCGCAGCTGCACAATGTCTTCTTCTCAAGTTAGCTCTGATTCCATGTTGTATTTTTAACATTAAGCTAGCATAACATTAGGATATTTAACTGAGAGAACAACAAGCATAGAAATCAAACACAAGAGACAATGAACACAGTGTTTTTCCTCTAGGAAACCATAAATGGAGAAAACCCCGCAACTTCCTCAGAGATAGAATCAACACCAAAAGTAAAACCCCAAAATAGTAAGATGATCTCTTGACAGCAGTAACCTCTTTCTTCGTTGCCCTAGTGTCTTTCTCTTCCTCAGCTATGCGCTACAACTGAGTGTGAATGAGTGTGTGATAAATAGAGAGGCTAGCTCTCTATTTATACTAATTCTCGACTTGACTAAACCCAACTAGGGTCGACTTCACTAGGTGAGTCTAATAACCCTAGTGCCTCGGAACTGCAGGGACTTTAACCCTTAGACAATAGTAGGGTTACCCACCTTGACTTGACATGACTTGTTTACATTATAGAAACTCCCGATAGGAACATCAGGGCATGACATGACTCAAGTACATTACAATATATCCTGGAATAAACATTGGGTTACAATACATTAGAAATACAAGTGAATACATTACGAAGTTACAATTACATCAACATCATCCAAATTCATGCCTAATTGTGATGCCATGCGGAAGGTTTTAACTTGAAATTCAAAATGTAAAAGGAATTGTTTACCATACACTAACTCATAGGGGGTATGTCCAGTAGTATTTATCCATGTTATCTTATAGGCCCATAAAGCATCTGGGAGTCTATCTTCCCAATCCTTATGATGTAAGTGAATGGTTTTAGTTAAAATGGCTTCTAACAGTTTATTAGTTGATTCTACCTGACCATTAGCCTGAGGGTGATAAGGTGAAGATTTGCAATGTCGGATGCCATATTTCGTAGTAATTTCTTTCATTAATTTAGAAGTAAATTAAGTACCTTGATTTTTAACAATTTCTCTAGGTACACCAAATCGAGTGAATATTTCTTCATATATGAATTCTACCACCAATTTCTCTGTAGCTCTAAATAAAGCTTTAGCTTCTGCCCATTTGGTGACATAGTCCATGCAAACTAGGATATACTTCTTTTCACGAGACATGGGATAAATTGGTCCTACAAAATAAAGAGCCCATTTCTCAAAGGGTTCAATCATAACTTGGGGTTGTAACGGCATTTGATTAGATGACTTAGGTCTACCCTTTCTTTGGCAACTATCGCATCCTTTGACATATTTGATAGCATCTTCAAAAATGCTTGGCCAATAATAACCAGAATGTAAGACTTTATATGTCATCCACTTATCAGAAAATTTTCCTCCACATGGTCCATCATGGCATGCATGGAGGATTTTTTCCATTTAATCCTCCCGCACGCATCGTCGAATAATAAGATCTGGACCAGTGCGAAAGAGATAGTTATCAACCCAAGAATAATTGGAACTCCGAACTATAATACGATGCTTCTCATGTGGGGACAAATGATTTGGTATTTTCCCAGTTTCTAAATAATTGGCAATATTTGCGAACCAAGGGGTTTGAATAGATACAACAAATAGATGTTCGTCAGGAAAAGTGTCATCAAATTGTTTAGTACCATCTTCATGTTGAATGCGGGAAAGGAAATCTGCTACAATATTTTCTTTACCAAGTCGGTCAATGATGGTAATATTAAATTCTTGCAATAAAGGAAGACACCGAGTCACTCTACCATTGGTGATTGGTTTATTCATTAGAAATCTAATGGTGGAGTGATCGGTATGCATAAAAAATTCATAACCTATGATGTAAAGACGAAACATATAAATAGAATAAACTACTGCCAAAACTTCTTTCTTAGTAACAGTATAATTGAGTTCGGTAGGAGTCAAATTCTTACTAATAAAATAAATGGCATAAGGTGCTTGTCCTTCTATTTGGACGAGGACTCCTCCTATGGCCGTATCAAAGGCATTGGTAGATATGTGAAAAGGAAGGGACCACTCGGGACCCCTAAGTATTGGTGCCACGGATAGTTTAGCTTTTAGGATGTCAAAATCATTTTGACAAGATTCTGTCCACTGGAATTTTGCATCCTTTGTAAGCAACTTAAACATTGGTGCAGCTATTTTAGTGAAATTTTCAATAAAATGGTGGTAATAGCCTACATGACCAAGAAATATTCTTACCTCCTTCTGAGTTTTGGGAAAGGGAAAGCCAACAATTACTTCGATCTTTGTAGGGTCTACCTTAATTCCTTGGGAGGAAACATGGTGTCCCAAAACTATACCTTCTGTCAGTAACATTTTACATTTCTCATGACTAAGGGATAAATTCGTTTCTTGACATCGGATCAAGTCCTTCTTGAGGTTGTCAAGGGCTTCTTGAAAATTATTACCATAGGCCGTAAAATCATCCATGTATACCTCCACATAGTCAGGTATAAGATCGAAAAATATTCCTAATATTATTCGCTGGAAAGGGGCAGGTGCGTTACATAAGCCAAATGGAAAAACTCGATACGCATATGTTCCCCAAGGGCATGTAAAAGTGGTCTTGTCTTGACCTTGAAGTGCTATTAAAATCTAGTTGTAACCACTATCCTCATCAAGAAAGGAAAAATATTGTTTACCTGATAGAGTATCTAATACTTGATCAATAAAAGGTAAAGGAAAGTAGTCTTTAAGTGTAGCTTTGTTTAGCTCCCTAAAATCAACACAAATACGCCATTACCCTGTAACTTTATTTCGGACTACTACCAAAGGAGATACCCATTTACTGTCGAATATGGGATAGATGAAACCAGCAGTGAGGAGTTTTTGTAATTCTTGTTTTACTATATCCTTTAGAGCAGGATTCATCCTCCTCTGTGGCTGCCTTACAGGTGACATTCTTGGATCCATATAAATATGGTGAATATAGGTATCAGGGTGTATACCCTTCATATCGGTGTATTCCTATGCAAATGCTCCAACTTGTTTTTTAAGAACTTTAAGCAGATGTGATTGTTGGTTTTCGCTTAATCCTACGTTTATATGTAGAAATTTTTTAGGGCCAACCTCACAAGGTATGGTATATGGTCGTATATGCTCTTCAATCGTGAAAACACAAGGTGTTTCTGTAAACATGAAAAGAGCCATATTCTCTTCAAACTTATCTCCAAAAATCTGATTGAGTTGAGAAAAATACTGAGGGAAATATGTACATATTTTCAAAGAAACAAGATGGTTTAATAAATTCTCAGTGGTGTGCTCCTGAAGTGCCCAAGAAAAATCACTAGGAAGGGAGAGATCATCAAAGTCTTCATCCCCAAAAGAACAATTTAACCACCATGAGTTTTCAATTATTGGTTGTGTTGGGGGGTATAAAATAAGTCTTTGAGTGGACAACCCATTGGAAATAGTCATCTCTCCATCCCTACATCCTATGAAAGCATTTGTGGTAGCTAACCATGGTCTTCCCAAAATAATAGGATTCCCTTTAGAAGGATCCTTTGATTCTACAACCATAAAGTCGAAAGGGTATTCCCATGAGGCTACTGATACAACAATGTCATCCAGGAATCTAGCAGGTTTTACTGTAGGGAGGTCTACTAGTTCTAGGATGGAAGGAGTAGGTTGAAGAAATTTTCCCAACTGTAAATATTCTAAAACTGCTGTAGTCATCATGTTAATGGTGGATCCTAAATAGATTAATTTATTCTCTATGGCAGTGGTATTTATATTTACAATCACTACTGGAGCTCCTGGATTTGTATATTTTGCAATCCGGGACTGACCTGTCATACATTCATACATTTCTCCTATAACATTAATTGTAAGAGGGTCCTTTTGCTTCTTTCCTGGGCGTTTAATACATAGCTCCTTTATTACCTTACTATAAATTGGTATGTCTTTGATAGCTTGTAATAGAGGGATTTTTTAGTACAGATATTCTTTAATTCATTCAAAACGTTATACTCTGGATGAACTACAGGTTTTTCTATTACTAGTCTTCCTGGAAATGGAGGGACTCTTTGCTCCTGAATAGTTTCTTGTGGAGGATGGGTGTGTACAGTAACCTTTGGAATGTTCACATCCTCCAAAATAGCATCATTCACGGGTTCACTTGAATCTTCTTCTTCTTCATTTGGTTCTTGAAAGATGATTTATGACTTGGGTTTATTATTCACAACTCTTCCCGATCGTAATTGAATTTCATGTACAGGTACAGTCGAAATAAGGTACGATGGAAGAGTTTGCAACTCAATGCTGTTAAGAGCTTGAGTCAGTTTATTATTAGGGTTAGGTATTGGTTGTGCAGGTAATAATATCGTTCGAGGAGGATTTGCACTCTGAAAGTGATGAGATTGTTGTGTGATAAACGAAACTGGAGATACAAATCCAGGCGACATTTGCTGAAAATTTGTTTGATTCTGAGGATAAGGATGATTAGGTGCAAGAACAGGTTGTCACTGAGGATATTATTGTCGTCTCCATCCTTGTGACCAATATTGTTGTTATGGAAATTGAGGAGGAGGGTACTAATGTGGCCAATTTGCCAACTTGAATTGTTCCATTGTTGAGGTGGTGGATACGGATGATAATAGAGTGGAGATTGTGGTGGAAAGTTTAGATATGTTTGTTGGTCTCTAGTTTTCCAAGGAGGCCTCCTAGATGTTTCAGATACATCCCCACTCTTATATATGGCTTGCAACCCAGGAAAGGATGGGCAGTTATCTATTGGATGCTCTTCTATACAGATGTGACATACGGAGATGTTGTTTAATGGACATTCCCTTTGGGGATGTTTAGTTCTACATCTTGGACAAAATATACTCATTTTTTCCCATTCTTCATCCTGCCTCTTCTTAGCTTGTAAAACATCTAGTTGAGAACTCGTTGCTCCTAAGATATCAGTTTTAAAATTCTCTAATAGGTTTCCTAACTCTACTCTTGTAACGCCACCTAAAATAGGAGCATTTCCTCTTACATTTCTACTAAAAGGCTCACAAAAAAATTTCACAACTTTCCCCCTACTACTAGAATAATTTTTACACATATCACTGATTTGTGCAAAATTTTTATGAGAAATATCTCCAATTTCCATGAGATTAATACTTTATAACAATTCCTCGAAGATCCCCCTAATAAAAAGTGTATGTATTGCATCTTCTCGGAGGTCCTTATATTTAGACTTATGTAATGTATAAATGAACCTTTTGAGATAATCCTCCAGGCTCTCGTCTTCAAGTTTTTGTATCTTGAATATATCATGGCAATAGTCCTTGGGTTTGCAATAGTCTTGATATTTTCACAAAAATGAAGTTTTCATATCATCCCAAGTCCTAATAGTAAATTCGCCTAATCCCATGAACCATCACAACACAGAATCTTTTAGTGTAGAAGGAAAGAGTTTTAGTTTGTGACCATCTTGTAGATAATTATAGATCCTACAAAGGATATCGAACTCGAACAAGAATGCGTCCGGGTCCTCAATACTTTTTCCATAGAAAGTAGGTAAGGAGGAAGTAGAGATGTTTTTCATAGTTACATCCTGCAATGTGTCTAAAATAGGGAACCCAAAGGTAGCCTCAGTTCGATTCTCCCCTTCTCCTTCTTCATTTCTAAATTAATCATGATCTTCGTTTTCTCCCCATCTCTTCATATAAGTTGTATTCTTAACGTAAATATACTTAGGAAGCTCCTTTTGAGGTGATAATGGGATGTCCCAACATTCTTTCTTGGGAGAGATCTTCCTTTGATCAACCGTGTTTCTATTAAATCCTAGAGGGATAGCATGTTCTACTGCAGAAGTTTCAATTTGCGAGATGACTGGATCTACTGAGGTTCCAAAGAGAGCTTTTACTTGGGCAAGATCAACAAAGTCAACGAAATTCAAATCTCCTACTAGTGAAAAAGTTGTGTTAATTGGATTCGAAACTAGTGGAGGGCTAGAGATTTCTAATGGTTGATCCTCTTAAACTTCCTCAGGAATGGGGTCCTTAGGACCTTTCACCAAGGTTCCTTCTCCTTCTATGGTTTCCCCAGTAATATCTTCTAAGAGAGACTCCTTAGGTTTTAGGGTAGAGATACTTCCTATAGGAATCTTTCATTACCTTTTCGATGAGTTAGTAGTTGGGGAATTACGTCCCCTACGGTAGTTACTAGGGACTTCAATAAGTTTTCTGGTCTTAATAAATCTACCCTAAGGATCTCTAAGTCTTCTCAAGAAAAAATATAAACTAAAGAAAACCTATACTACTACTGTTTTTGGATTTGGGGGCGCATGTTATAACAGATGCGCAGGTTCTTATCTCTCATCTTAACGCTCCCCCGCTACCAACCTATTTCTAAAATTCATAAAGAATTCTACTCTACCTTACAGAACAAGTCCCCGGAAATGATGCCAAAAGTGTTGGGTGTTATAATGTCCAAATTAATTCACCTAATCTTTAATTATCAACCAGGTTTGGTAAGCTTAGAGTTGACACAAAATATATGCGAAGGTAGAGGGTTTCTTATGGTGTCGTGGAAATATTTAAACAAACAAAAGATCGAAAGATATTTCAAAATGAAAAATTGAGTCAAACTCCTAAGAATTCAACTATTAAATTAATTAAACCATCCAAGATATTAAACTAAATAATTGATAATTTATTAAACTAAAAATGATACTATTAACAACTAATCTTTAAACTGGCCCACACGGGTGTGGCTCATTGGCAGTTTCTTTGTTATGAAGTCACTTCTTGTAAATTGGAGGTCACGAGATCAATCCCACCTGGGTTTACCTGTGTCCCAAGTCTTGCGGTGGGTGTGGGGCACCTAGGGTTATAGTGGTAGTGGGAATGGATCCCTAGACCCCGTGTCACGCGAGTACCAGCCCGACCCCAGTTGTTGATTCCCCTAGTAAAAAACAACTAATCTTTAAACTGGAAACTAATATGCAAGGAAAACCTAATTAAAAAGAAAGTAGAAAACTTAATAAAATAATCAAGTACAAAAATTAATAAAGAAAATTAAATAGAAATAAACAAGTAGAAAACTTAATAAAGAAAATTAAATAGAAAGAAACAAGTAGAAAACTTAATAGCAATGTTTTTGAATTATGTCCTACAAGTCTCTTTCAACAATCACACAACGAAAAAGGAACAACCTAAAAACAGACTAAGGATAACACATATAACACTGAATCTATATGCAAAGGATAAATCAATCAAAAATTACAAACACAAAACAATATACTAGTAAAAAGAAATCAGAAACAATATTCAAGAAACATAACAGAGCTTAACACATATTCAAGGTGAAAAGAAATAAGGAAAATGATAAAACTTTAATAAATAACCTAAAACACTCTAACTTCAACTTCAATGTTAAATAAAACTATTATCTAACTATATCAGTCAAAACATAATTCAAACATTAACAAAATAGAACTTAAAACAATCTCAAAATACATAAAAACACTAAAAACGGAACTAAGGGCTGAATGACAGACTGAATTGTAGGTCTGAAAGGGGTGGTTGAATGACAATTTAAATAGGCTGTTCGAATGATAGCCTGTACAGTTAAAATAAAAAAAATTAACCTAAGTGATCTAATATTCAGCTGAATTCATGCAGATGCAGATCTAATACATAAAGACAATAAGTAAACCTACTTATTAAGTAAATTTGACAGTGACATGAACTTAAACAAATTCATAAACATAAACATAAAGAAACCATTACATGTTAATAAACTGAAATTTAAATTGCATAAACTGATAATTTATAACATAAATGAAATAGACATAACTGAATTTAAAATCAATCTATCTATTTACCTATAAATAAACTGAACAGGAAACTAGAAATGAGATGACTGAAAATGGATTCAAAAACAAACTATGCGCATTTTCTAGTTACTTAATTTAGGAAATAAAAATGCATTACAGAAAACAAATGAAACAATACAACTAATTGGAAACAAATCTAACTACAACAGAAAAAAGAAATAAACAAGAAAAGAAAGAAACCTTTGGTTGATGAGGGGCCCTCTCAGCAATCAAGGGTAGTGCCTGCCTAACTTCTACTCAAATGCAATCTTCAATAGCAACACATACAACTCTTTATTCAGATGATGGACTACAATACAATGTACTCAAGAACAAACTGATAAACTGTGAATTCTTTCCTAGTTATTTGATTCTCTAACTCTTCTAGCTAACTGAACTCTCACACAGACACTGATTTATATAATAGTTTACAGAGATGAGAAATTCAACCCTTTAGTGGTCAACTGCTCTCTAAATTTAGTCGAATATAAAGGCACATAACATATCACAGGCCAACGCATAGGATCTTCCATTCTTCAGCATGGTTCTGGTCTTCTTCACTGGACAGCGTACACACATGATCCTTCTTCAACACAGTAGGTCTTCAAATGTGGTGCACGGCTCCTTCTTTAGCACGAACATGAACTAGTGGAAAACATAGGAGAGCACACGGCAAGTTTTCTAGAACATGGGAAAACACAGCAACTCAATGCGAGGTCAGCAGGAAAGGTGTCAACAGAAGAGGCTGCAAGCTGGTGGATTCTCTAGAACACAGGATCCATCACACAGACAAATGGACAGTAGGAAGTTTACAGGTTGTTTCACATTTTAAATACCTGAAATTAATTCTCAACAGTGCGCAGTCTGATGAGCGATCTGGACGAAAAGTTGAACAGAAAGCTGGGCCGAGAGCTGGATACGCTGGACGTCGATATAGGGCGAACAAAGTGTCTGTTTGCTGGTGCACTTCAGGACTACGGTCTATAGAAACACGTTTCAACATCTAGAAAACTACCATCAAGTTTTGCGCAGCTGGCTAGATGACAAGCTGGATGTCGAGTTGGACATGTTGTGTGCAAGGCAGGCTGAATGCATTCTGTTTATTAATTTGTCCCAAAAAGATTGTAAAATATGCAAACAAATATATAAATTAATTAATACATCAAATATACTTTAATAATGCCAATTTTAATTAATAAAATCATAAAACTGATAATAATAAATAGATTTCATATAAACCTTAAATTCATACATACCTAAGTTGAACAGTGATCTACGTGACACAAAATATACAAAAAGATAATAAAACATATGTTTAAATGAGTAATTAAATTTCCAAAAATGATAATAATTCTAGGATCAATAATAAGGTTGGAGTCTTACGAATGCCTAGTCTCCTACTTCAAATTCTCTTTCGGTTCTGCGTCGATCCGCTTGTTGCCTCATACGGTTTTGTGCAATGACTAAGTTATCCTTGAGTAATTCAATAGTTTTTTCATATTTCTCTAGTTGGTTCCTTACTTCTGAAACATTAGTGTTTTTTAGAACTAACTCCTTCCAATTTGGAAGTTCATACCCATATAAATCTTGGAAATGGGTCATTTTTGCGAAGGTGTGGTATGTTAAATTGTACCACCATTCTACTAAGTGTAACCATTGAGACCAATCGTTTTGTTTATCTGTTACAAAACAACATAGATATGCTTCTAAGCATTTATTTAAGACTTCAGTATGACCATCTGTTTGGGGGTGGTAAGCTGAACTCATATTGAGTGATGCGCCTAATTGTTTGAAAAATTCCCTCCAAAATTTCCCATTAAATTTTGCATCTCTGTCACAGACAATGAATTTTTGGAAGCCATGTAATTGGTAGATATTTTTGCAAAATATATCTGCAATTTGTTTTGTCGTGTCTATTTTTTTTTAGTGCCATAAAGTGTGCAAATTTAGTTAATCAATCGACCACTACAAGGATTTTGTCCTTTCCTTTCGATGGAGGTAATCCATCGATGAATTCCATTGATATCTCTTCCCATTTTTGGTTTGGAATGTGTAGGGGGTGGAGTAACCCTATGGTTGAAACATTTTCTCATGTGTTCCTATGGCATTTGTCGCATTCTACCACATATTGTTGGATATCTTTTTGCATTCCCTTCCATAAAAATGACCTTTTTGCATTATAATAAGATTTGAAGATTTCTACATGTCCTACGGCTGGTGAATCATGGGATTCCTTCATTACCTTAACCTTGAATTTAGAGTTTGATTTTAAATAAATCCTCTGCTTATACCAAAGCCTATCATTTTTCCATTCAAACTTGGGGTCCTGGTTGGAATTGTTAATTATAGTGTTAGTTTCCGGGTCCTTGGCGTTTTCGCTTCGTATTTCATCTAGCCATTCTAGAATTGCGACCGATATGGAGTAAGAGGTAATATCCTCATCTTTTCTAGAGAGTGCATCTGCGACTACATTTTCCTTCCCCTTTTGTGTATTATTTCCATGTCGAAAGCAGCGATTTTTTCTATCCACTTATGTTGTTCCGTGGACAATGTTTTCTGTTGAAGTAGGTATTGAAGACTATTGTGGTCTGTGCAGATCATGAATTTTATCCCTAGGAGGTATTGTCACCACTTTACCAATGCCTGCATAATTTCTAGCATTTCCTTATCGTATGTAAAGTTCAATTGTTCTCGCTTGTTTATTTTCCTGCTCTCAAAATCTATCAGGTGTTGATATTGCATTAATACTGCTCCCAAACCATAACTTGAAGCATCATTTTCTATTAAAAATGGTTTGGAGAAGTATACTGTAGCTAGTACAAGTGTGGAGGACATAATTCCTTTCAAGGCTTCAAAACATTTATCTGCTTCTGCACTCCACTGGAAAGCATTCTTTCTTAGAAGGTTGGATAAGGGTGTGGTTATGTTTGCATATTTTGGGATAAATCTTCTGTAGTATCCCGTTAGCCAGAGGAATCCCCTTAACTTGGATATGTTAGTAGGTTTGGGCCAGTCTGTGATTGATTTTATTTTTTCTGGATTTACCTTGACTCCTTCTTTAGATATTACATGACCAAGATAGCTCACTTCTTCCTTACTGTCACTTCCCCCCCCTCATACCAACGATGGAGAGGACACGACTAGGCTGTTGCTTCTGTCAAATGGGAAATCTAGCCCCATGAACATAAACATAAAATGAAATGCATTAATATAAAAACATACACAGATGCATAATACAATCTACAGCGGAAGTAAAAACATTCATTCAACACATTCATCATGTTCATTTTAATTCACAAACGATTCATTGCAAAGAATAAATACACAATAATACTTATCTAGAAAAGAAGTTGGCCTGCAACTAGATGCATCACTACAACATTCCACCCAACCATAGGTTAGTGTGCTCATCAATCTCTCAGCATCACCTCCACCCCCAAGATGGGCATGATTCCATAAGGAACTAAGGAATAACAGGATCACATATAGCCAAAACCATAGTTCACAATCAATCCAACACACCATTAGGATTCACATATTGTTAAGGAAATCAAGCCAATAACATGGAGGGGTCCTTGGACTTACTCAGCCAAGCCAATCAATACATCAAACACACAGTCATCCAATCACCAGATGGTTCCTTGGACTTGCTCTTCCAAGCCATCACAAGGATTCCCACAACAACAAAATGCACATTTTGGGTATGAAGGAACACTTTTTCAACTAGAAAATGATTTGGTGAATGGGGAAAATCATCTGTAGTATCCCGTTAGCCAGAGGAATCCCCTTAACTTGGATATGTTAGTAGGTTTGGGCCAGTCTGTGATTGATTTTATTTTTTCTGGATTTACCTTGACTCCTTCTTTATATATTACATGACCAAGATAGCTCACTTCTTCCTTACTATCACTCCCCCCCCCCTCATACTGACGATGGAGAGGACACGACTAGGTTGTTGCTTCTGTCAAATGGGAAATCTAGCCCCATGAACATAAACATAAAATGAAATGCATTAATATAAAAACATACATAGATGCATAATGCAATCTACAGCGGAAGTAAAAACATTCATTCAACGCATTCATCATGTTCATTTTAATTCACAAACGATTCATTGCAAAGATTAAATACACAAGAATACTTATCTGGAAAAGAAGTTGGCCTGCAACTAGCTGCATCAATACAACATTCCACCCAACCATAGGTTAGTGTGCTCATCAATCTCTTAGCATCACCTCCACCCCCAAGATGGGCATGATTCCACAAGGAACTAAGGAATAACAGGATCACATATATCCAAAACCATAGTTCTCAATCAAGCCAACAAACCATTAGGATTCACATATTGTTAAGGAAATCAAGCCAATAACATGGAGGGGTCCTTGGACTTACTCAGCCAAGCCAATCAATACATCAAACACACAGTCATCCAATCAACAAATGGTTCATTGGACTTACTCTTCCAAGCCATCACAAGGATTCCCACAACAACAAAATGCACATTTTGGGTATGAAGGAACACTTTTCAACTAGAAAATGATTTGGTGAATGGGGAAAATCATCCCCTGGGTGAGCAACCCGAATTTAGCAACTGTTCAATGCATTCACATAGGAAAAAACGACCCTTTCAAATTCCCATCTCATGGATTCGAACTCACAAAAATTTATGGGTTTCACGTGGCCAAAACAACCTCAGCAACCACCCAAAATTCATGGGTCTTCTCTTTCATTTGTTGTGCAACCACAACAATGAAATTTCCCACTGTGGAAATCAACACAAAAAAATCCCAACAGATATCCCAACCATTTAATGTTCACAAACCACTTCCCAACCATGGCGAAAACATAGGGAACAACAAAAATGTGAATGGAGAACACACGGTAGCTCCAAGGACGCGAGGGAGAGAAAAACATGGATTCCCTAAGGGATCACACACACAAAAACAACCAAAAACATGAGTAAGGATAGCTCTACAAGCTTCCCACTGCATGAG
>LPNX010093752.1:79105-96360 GCA_001517045.1 Pseudotsuga menziesii | reverse complement strand
GTCCTTCGATGTGAATGAGAACAATGCAAAGGAGCCCCCCCCCCCACCCCCCGCAAAAAAAAATGCGTGAGGGATACCCACGTGAATGAGGGATGGGTAAGGAATCCCCATCATGGGCTCTTACTTTCCCAAGACGACAAGTAAATGTTTTTCCCCAAAAATGGGTGGACTTCCACATCCCAAGGCATTAATTTAACTCAACCACTTCTGGATGACTGGGCAGAAAAGACAAAAAGTGGTAGTTGACAGCTTGATGGGTTTTCCCCTTGACATTTGGATTTCCCCCATTGGCCCAAGGGTTTGATTATTTCCCCCTCCCTATTCCTTTTGAAATCATGCCTCGTCTATTTAATGATGCGGTGCATAACTAGTTGTGGTATTTTTATTCATTTGCATTTTACATGATATCTCAAACATATCGTGCCTGACTAGCACATAAACCATTGGCATCGATTTTTAATCGCCGATACATAAGACACTAAATACATGGTGGGGCCTTTGCCTTGGGCTGCACACCATGATCAAATAAAAATATTTACATTATATGCAACTCAATACCACAGGGTCAAAACCAAGGTGTTACATTCCCCTCCCCCTTCAATAGTACTGTCCTTAGTGCTTTACAAAAATTTATCAATCGCTACACTGGAAATTCCCTCAATGGTCTGCAAGATTGAACCAAAATTGGATGTGTCAGTTGCATGGCATCCTCCAACTCCCATGTAGCCTCTTAAGGACTGCAGTGCTTCCTATGCACCTTTATCTATCCAATGGCATGATCTGGAACTCTTTCAAGTCCTTGCTTGCATGCATCAACACACACCACAGGATCTTTTTCTGGTCTTGGAGAATCCTTGTCCTCCGCTTGGAACATTTCTAGTGTATTTGGAAACTAGCAATACCTATGCTCAATCCCCAAACAATGGGTCAATTCCCATGTCAGTATTCATAAGATTTTCCAAAATCATAGATGAATCACATGCACATGTATATTGACATAAAATCAACAAAATTTTCCAAGCGAACCAAATACTTATCTTCATAAGTATATTCTTTTGGTTCCATAGGTATCTGACTTGGATTTATATAACTATGGCACTCACAACCCTACCCCACCCCACACCTGGGTGTGCATTAAAGGGTAGCCAAATTTCTGCAAGCCTCGGATCACCTGCAAAATACCTCTCAACCTAGGTCTGACAGCTCTGTTCTTGAGCCCAATACCCCTTTGAGTGCTTCAATAGCAATTATGTTCAAGAGCTTTCACCCCCTCTAGGTGCTTACCAAGCTCAGGTGCTTCCCTTCAAAACACGACAATGAATTTTAATTCACATGTCAAATTCATTCCTATAGGATGCAATCTATAACAATATTTTCAAAACCATGGCTACATCATATGCTCATGTATATTTAAATAAAATCAATGACAACAAAAGTTTGATAAGTAAACCAAATACTTATCTGTATAACATCTCCCAACCGAGATCTGGTCATCCCCGCTTCAGAGCCTAACACCTCCTTGGGTACTCAATGGAAGCTCTAGTTTACAGGCCTAGCACCTCTTCCATTTCTTGCCAATGCTCAGGCACTTCATTTCTAGAAACCATAACAGACTAATTCACGTGTCATATTTATTTTCGCAGGACTTGTTTCTTAACAAGATTTTCAAAATATTAGCTGGATCATTATGTACATGCTTAATTACAGAAAATCATCCAGGATTCACCAAGTAATCCAATACTTATATAGAATCTCTCAAATGAGATCAGATCAATCCCACTTCAAATCCTAACACCTCTTTGGGTGCTCAATAACAGCTCTAGCTTAAGGGCCCAGTATATCCTCCATGTTCTTACCAATGCTCAGGTGCTTCCTTTCCAGACATCATAATACCTAGAAGTTATTCTCTTCACGGATCCCCCAATCTTTTGACAATCCCCTTATGATGTGAATCTGTGTGGAAAGTAGTCTAACTGGATGTCTTACACCCTCGGCGTCCCCAGTGATGCATACCAGTGCCTAGCTGGTACGGGGGGAGAAGCTATGTACCCAAGTACATCGTTTTAAAGGATTCATGTACTCCCTGTACATGTTTTCATCGTCTCACCTGCATTACATATAGACATGTAGTTTACATCAGATGTCATTATAAAATTTCAATAATAGGTTTCCAAACCTATTCCAAACACATCCCTTCGACAAGCTATGTGCACCCCATACATCCCTCCGAGGAGCCATGTACATCTAGTACATATTTTCATCATCTCACCTGTGTTACATACAAGCATTCAGTTTATATGAGATGTCATCATAAAAATAATTGCAACCATAGGTTTTCAAACCTATTCTGAAGATATCCTTCCGAGAATCTATGTACACCCCGTACATCCTTCTGAGGAGCCATGTACATCCAGTACATATTTTCATCATCTCACCTATGTTACATACAAGCATGCAGTTCATATGAGATGTCATCATAAAAAATTTAGTTATATATTCTCAAACCTATTTCCAACACATCCCTTCGAGAAGCTATGTACACCTAATACATCCTTCCGAGGACCTATGTACACCGGGTACATCCTTTTGAGGAGTTATGTATCCCAAACACATCCTTCGAGAAGTTATGTATTCCAAGGGCATACTTTCACCATCTCACCTGCGTTACATATAAGTATGTATTTTACATGAGATGTCTTCATAAAATTCAATCATATATTTTCAAATCTATTTCATGCATACATGATTTCCTAAATATCAAATGATCAATATCATTGATAGTCAAATAAAAATCTGAGTTCACAATTCTACTTCCTACAGAAAATCATATTTTTTCAACCATGAGGCCATCCTCATATTGTTTGGCTTTTGCAAGTGGGATTACTTATCCCTTACTTACACATGCTTCCCAAAACCTCGACATCCACATACAACATGTCATATTGACACAATTTTAAATCTTCCAAACAATCACAGTTAGCAACAAGAAAATTCAGACATTTAAGCAATGCAAAACAAGCATATCCATTGTTAGCATGATTTAAAACCATCATAGGAGATCACAGTCTCCCATAATCAATGGAAAACCTGCAATCTGAAGTTTCAAAATTTGTTCTCAGTCATGAGATGATTTTCATGGCACATCATTGGGCACCACCATACTGCTCTGCTCAGGTCATTCTACCTAAGTCTTCAGGAAGACCTCATATGTATGTCCATACACACAACAGACATTTCCTCATAGAACTACATGTTCACATGCAAGATTCCTCAGCCTATACATAGGCTCCACTTTAACTGCAGAATCTTCTTTAGCGAGCTTCCTGCAATACCCTGCAAGTCCCACAAAAGATCTTATATTTGTTAAATTTCTTGGAGCAAGCCAACTCATCATGGCCTTAATCTTTTCAAGGTCTCCAAATATTCATCTATCTACAATAATGTGACCCAAACGATGAATTATATCTTCATAGAATTCATAGTTTCTCAACCCTGCATACAACTTATGCTTCTTGGGCAATTCAAAGTCAGCCTCAAATGTTCCACATATTCTTCCTCATTCGTAGTATAAATAAGAATTCCATCAAGGAGAAGAAGAACTAACCTGTCCAGAAACTTATCTAAACATTATTCATGAGGCACATAGATGTAGTTGGTACATTTGTGAAACCAAATGATACCACTACAACATCATAAGTTCCATACTTTGCCTTGAAGTTTGTCTTATGAACATCTTCATCCTTGACTCTTACTTTATGGTCACCAGACCCCAACTCAAGCTTAGAAAATACCTGTTATCCTCTCACTTGATCAAAGAGGTCATCGATCCTAGTCAAAGGATACTTGTTCTTCATCGTGACCTTGTTCAACTATTTGAACCAATACACAATCATAGTGTATCATCTTTCTCTTTCTCAAACCAACCTGGTGCTCCCCACGGGGACACACTTGGCCTAAAATGCTTATTTTCCCACAATGCTTGCAGCTGCATCTTCAGCTCTTAGCATTTTTGGTGTACTAACCCTGTAGGGTGTCTTGGACATTGGTTCTTTAACTAACACAAGTTCAATTCTGAGATCAACGTGCCTCTTTGGAGGAAGCCCTAAATTTTCACCAGGAAAAACATTCCTAAATTCCTGTACCACATGAAATCTCTACAACCTAGGATTATCATTCTCTACTGCCTCCAAATCATGAGCTTCATACAATCTACAACATTTCCCACATAACTTCTTCAGTTGTATTGCTGAAGACTACCTTCCATATATCACTTTTTGGAAATCCTTTAACACCCCTTAGGTTTCCTTCTTCATCCAAGCACTCAAAATTCATGTTGTAACAATCAATATTTTCTCTATGTGCTTCTAACCCATCCATTCCAATGAGTATATTATAGGATCCAAGTGGAAGAACATTCAGATCTTCCCAAGTGACTTAACCCATCCATGACCAATGGACACTTCTTACCACCTCATTCACTTTCCTCTAGGTTTCAATGGCCAGTTGGACTAACCATGACCCTTTATACTTTGACTTATTTAAAGTGCATGTCTCATAAGTACAGGAGTGGTATAGCGGTTTGATAAAAAAAAAACAATTTTCCCAACAATATCACCCTCAACTTCCACCATAGTTGAGTTATGACCTTCCAGGGGTCTACTGCAAAAATTTTAGGAATGATCCCTACTTCTTGACCCACAGTTTCAACTTCATAACAATGAACATAATCCTGTGTCGATGGCCCAATTCTATGTTTTCTCAAGCATCCATCCTATGCTTCACAACCTGCATAGATACACCATCTAAATGTGCTTCAATACCATCTTCATATGGTGTCCCTTCATTCACAAGAGACTGATGTTTTTCTTTCATAATTTCTTAGGCCAAGGTGACTTCCTCTTCATTGGAATACAACCTTGCTTTTTCTCTATAGAAATATCCTTGTACATTTTTTTGTCTTCCTTTATCTTCTTATCATCTTCAATAAACTATCTCAGGGGGATGATGGGGGTCAAGGGGGTTGTCCTCCTTGCGGGTCAAGGGCAGTGGCCTCATTTGTTTTTTATAAATCTTTCGATTTCGTGCAATTTGGCGCATAAACATGCTACCATTTTTCCATCTTTCTAGCCCCTACAGATCTCTCTGAAAACTTACCAAAAAACCTTGTTTCGGTGTAATTTTTTAGTTTTCCTCTAATCGGTGAAACTCAGGCGATGTATCGGCTGAAAATCCACAATTTTTTTCGATGTATCAGCTCCATTCTTCTTTTCCTTCTGACATGTCGACAAAATTTCCCAATTTTTCCAAATACGCGTCAGCCAACTTCACCTGATTCCTTCGGACATCTCCTTCCGCTACGTCAAAAAAAAATTCGACTTTCACCCATAGCGTCAGAATTTTTTTTTTACTTTCATCCACCGCCGGTTGACTTGGCCCAGCTAACATGCATCGGCTGAAAATCCATATTCCACCTGACACACACTGGTTTGATTTCCAACTTCCAACTGAAACACATCGGTTTAAATCTCCAAAGTCTTCTGATGTGCTCAGCCGACATTGCAGCTAATTTCACCAAAATTTTCTACTTCCATACTTGGAAAAAATTTCAAAAATTTTCTTTCTTTCGTTGGTTTTGTCTACTATGTTGGCTCCCTTTTGGATTTCTCGCCAACATTATCAGCGCATGGCAGTTGAATTTCCCGTCACGGGCGCGGCGATCCCCATCGACTACCTTCAGCCGATGTATAGGTGAAAACTTCCATAGTTTTTTGATGTGCATTAACAAAACTCAGCCGACGTATCAACCGAATTCTCAGGTTTCCTGCCAATTTTTCCACACTTAGAAATTTTTCTGAATTTCTTTGCTCTTTTCCCCATCGTCGATGAATTCTGGGTGGCCCTCGTCTGCTCTGTCAACAAAAATAGGAAATCATAGCTGTCGTTGCGGAAAACATTTTCCCTTCCACCCAACGTTTCAGTGAAGACTTCCTTCATCGACTCCCTTCCGACAATGCAGCCAATGTTTTTGCTCGGCTTCTCCCTTTGCACCACTACGTTATTGCGGCAGCGTCGGCTCCTCATTGAAAAACCTCGTCGATACTTTCGGCTCATCCTCAGTGTTTGCAGCCGACGTGTCGACTCATCATTAATTATCTTAGCCGACAAGGAGAATTTTCTCTAACACTTAGAAAAATCTGAGAATTCTTCTACTTGCCTCTTCTTTTTGCTAAAAACAAGCTGACCTTTCATGGCCCGTTGAGGCCCAAAGCTGCAACACAGCTCTGATACCACACTGTCATGTCCCCACCGCTCATATCGGCAATGGACAGGACACAACTAGGCTGTTGCTTCTATTAAATGGGCAATCTATCCCCATGAACATAAACATAAAATCAAATGCATTAATATAAAAACATACATAGATGCATAATGCAATCTACAGCGGAAGCAAAAACGTTCATTCAACACATTCATCATGTTCATTTTATTTCATAAACGATTAATTGCATAGATTAAATACACAAGAATACTTATCTGGAAAAGAATTTGTCCTGCAACTAGCTACGTCGCTGCAACATTCCACCAAACCATAGGTCAGTGTGCTCATCAATCTCTCAGCATTACCACCACCCCCGAGATGGGCATGATTCCATAAGGAACTAAGGAATAACAGGATCACACATATCAAAAACCATTGTTCACAGTCAAGCCAACACACCATTGGGTTTCACAGAATGTTAAGGAAATCAAGCCAATAACATGGAGGGCCCCTTGGACTTACTCAGCCAAGCCAAACCATACATTAAACACACAGTCATACAATCAACAGATGGTTCCTTGGACTTACTTTGCCAATCCATCACAAGGATTCCCATAACAACAAAATGCACATGCTGGGTATGAAGGAACAATTTTCAACCAGAAAACAATTTGGTGAATGGGGAAAGTTAGCCCTTAGGTGAGCAACCCGAATTTAGAAACGCTTCAATGGATTCACATAGGAAAAAATGACCCTCTCAAATTCCCATCTCATGGATTCTAACTTAGAAACGTTTATGGGTTCACATGTGGCAAAAACAACCACCCAAAATTCGTGATTCTTCTCTTTCAATTGTTATGCAACCACAACAATGAAATTTCCCACTGTGGAAATTAACACAAAAAATCCCAGCAGAGATCCCAACCACTGAATGTTCACAAACCACTTCCCAACCATGGGGAAAACATAGGGAACAACAAAAACGTGAATGAAGAATGAACAGAAGCTCCAAGGACACGAGGGAGAGAAAAACATGGATGCCCTTAGGCATCACACACACACAACAACCAAAAACATGAGGAAGGAGAGCTCTGCAAGCTTCCCACTGTGTGAGAGAGAAATCATTTACATCCTTCCACATGAATGAGAACAATTCCCAGGAGTCCCCCCGCCCGCAAAATGTGTGAGGGAGACCCACGTGAATGAGGGATGGGTAAGGAATCCCCAGCATGGGCTCTTGCTTTCCCAAGAAGACAAGAAAATGTTTTTCCCCCAAAATGGGTGGACTTCCCCATCCCAAGGAATTAATTTAACTCAACCACTTATGGATGACTGGGCAGAAAAGACAAAAGTGGTAGTTGACAGCTTGATGGGTTTTCCCATTGGCATTTGGCTTTCCCCCATTGGCCCAAGGGTTTGATTATTTCTCCCTCCCTATTCCTTGTGAAATCATTCCCACGTCTCTTTAACGTTGTGGAGCATAGCTAGCTATGGTATTTTTATTAATTTTCATTTTACATGATGTCTCAATCATATTGTTCCTAACTAGCACATAAACCATTGGCATCGATTTTTTATAACTGATACATAAGACACTAAATCCATGGTGGGACCTTTGCCTTGGGTGCCACACCATGATCAAATAAAAATATTTAAATTATATTAAATTCAATACCATGGGGTCAAAACTGGGGTGTTACACTCACCGAACGTGCATTTGGACATCTTGGCGTAGAACTAATTTTCTTTTAAAATAGAGAGCATGTGTTCTAGATGTATGAGATGGTCCTTCCATGTCTTACTGTATATAAGGATGTCATCAAAGAAAACTATTACAAAATTCCCTAGGAATGGCTGAAATAGGTTATTCATGGTTGCGTGAAATGTTGTTGGAGCCTTAGTTATCCCAAAAGGTATTACCTTAAATTCACAATGTCTTTCATGGGTTCGGAAAGCTATCTTTTCCACATCTTCTAGACTTACTCTGATTTGGTAATATCCCAACCTTAAGTCTAATTTTGAAAAGTACCTTGCGCCATGCAGCTCGTCCAACATTTCAATTATAAATGGAATGGGGAATTTGTCTTTAATAGTTATCTTGTTTAGTCCTTTGTAATCAATGCATAGCCTAAATGATCCATCCTTCTTCCGTACCAGTACTACTGGTGCCACATAAGGACTTTGACTTTTTGTAATTACCCCAGACTTCAGTAAATCATGGATTAACCTTTCAATCTCTGTCTTATGATGGTGTGGGTACCTATACGGTTTAACATTGACAGGGATTTATCCAGACTTGATTTCAATGACATGCTCAATATTCCTTTTTGGTGGTAACTCCATGGGGAGATCTTCGAATACTTTTTTGTACTTTTGGATTAGTCCTTGAATATCTGGATGACCTGGTTTAACCAGTTCTAAAGTTAATAGTTTCATTTCTTGTCATTGTACGACATACGCTAGTGCTCCCTTTCGAATTAGCTTCTCCATTTTGTGGGATGACACAGTTTGTGTGCGAGGGGGTTGGAATCCATATAATTTGTAATTTTCCCCTTGCCACTTAAATTGTATAAATTGTTCTTGGTGGTTTACTGAGTAGGTACCTAGGTTTTGCAGCCATTGAATTCCTAATACTACATCAACTCCTCCTAAGGGTACTACGTAAAATTTTGATTCAGGGTTATAATCTTGTATTTGCAGCTTAACTTTGCGGCATTTTCCCACTTTTTTATATTCTTTCCATATGCAACCATTACCTTCATCTTAGGTACTAGATATATGAAAAGGTTAATCCTCTTTGCAACACTTACGTCAATGAAGTTATGGTTACTTCCTATGTCGAATAGGACGACAACATTGTTATTTTTTATATGCCCTTTAAGTTTTAATGTCCATGGTTGGTGTATTCCTGTTATGGCTGAAATTCATATCTTGGGATTTTCTTCATATTCTGAATTTGACGGAGAATTCTAGATGTCAATTGTTTCTTCTATGTCAAATTACTCACTATCTGACTTGTCTTCCTCTTCTGCTTCACATTGATATAATTTCTTGGTGGTCTCCTTTTTCAAACACTGGTGTCTTGGGTCCCACTTCTCTCTGCAATATTTACACTTTCCTTCTTTCATTTGTTGGACTTCTAAAGTGGGTTTGTTGTCACTTCTTATATGTGGTGGTTGGTATTTGGTGTCGGTTTTGATATTTTGTATGGACCTTTGATCTTTATCATGATTCTTGTTCCACAATTTTTTTATCTTTTCCTCAATGATTTTTGCCTTGCGTCTCGCTTGTTCCAAGGTTGATACATTTAGTAGATTTAGTTCATATTTGATATAGGATGTTAGTCTATACACATAAGTTTGTAGGCATTGAATGTCTGTGAGTTTTGGCACACGTGTCTCCGCATCCTCCCATTCGTCGGTGTATTCATTGACGTCACCTTTTAGCTACAATCTGGTGAGTTTTGTGAAGAAGTCTTTTTCTTTTAAATATTCAAACCTCTTAAAGAAATTGATTTTGAACATTTTCCACTTATGCTTAGCTGTATGTGTTGTAACCTTCCACCACATGTACCAGTTGTAAGCCCGATCTTCTAGTTGCATCGAGGCATATTTTATCATTTCTTCATCGGCTGTGATATTGTGTATGGAAAAAAATTCTTCTTCCTTGTTGATCCACGCCATGCTCCATTTTGTGTCACCATTGAATTTTGACAATTCTAATTTGGGTTTCATTTGATATCCACTTATTTTTGAAGGAGAGGGTGATTGTTCAGGATTTGGAGAGTGATTGTGATCGAACTCTTCTTGTGGAATTTCCTTTCTAGGAGGTATTGTCTTATGATGGATTGAACTTAAGGATGGTTGGTCCTCCTCTGAAACTTGCCAACTAATGTGATAATTGTGTCTTCTAAATGTTGCTCGAGTTTGCTTAATCCGGATTTGAACAATACTGATATTTCCCTTTTTACTCCTTCCATATCCTAAGATACCGCTTCGTTGACTTCTTTTCTGACAGTCTATGATAATTCATTTTTGCCTTTGGGTATCTCTTCTTCGATTTGGTTGAGTCTTGAGTGTACTCCTTCGAGATGTTTAGAATCTTGGACTTGGTTAAGCTCTAATTTAGCCATTCTTTATTTAATTTCATTCATTTCTGACATTTTTCTTGTGTAGGGAGGAATTTTTGTTTTTGTTTACTAAGAATGGTGAGATTTTTAAAAATAATAATTAATTATTATATAATAAAAATTTTATTTTATTATTTAATATAATAAAACAAATTGAAATATTATAATTATAATATATTTGAATATATTTGAATATATATTATATTATAATTTTATTTTATTTTGTGCAAGTCATGGGATGATGGCGCGGTGGTGAGGATGGATGCAAAGATAAGAAAGGCAAGGGTGGACGCGTAGAGGAGTTGGGTTGGCAGCAAGGATGGATGCATATAGGTGGGTGGTGGTGGAGGGTGGCAAAAGAAGGATGGGGGGCGAGGGTGGCAACACGGCAGGGGAGGCGTTGGTGATGACTGGAGGCATGAGGGGTGAAGGGAGAGTGAAGGGTGAATGGGTGATGGGGGAGTGTGGTGGTGGAGCAGCACGTGGGAGGGAATGCGTAGGATAGTGTAGAACATGGAGAAGTGAAGAAGATGGGGAAATGGTGCAGTGAGGAAGATAACATGGAGCATTGGAGTAGATGGGGAAGGCAGTGGTGGTGGAGAAAAAATCGAAAGGTGCTGAGGATCCGAATCATGGCTCTAATACCACTTGGAGCATAAAAACTAAACCCACATTTTTCAAATTCAGCCACAAAGAAAATAGTTATTGAATGATGATTTTTACAATAAGAGAGAATACCTTGTATAGGTCAAAACACACCTTTTCAATGAAAAGGTGTGACCCTGTGTTCAGTTTTAACTAATATTACATTTAGTATTAAACTTATAATTGCTCATAAAATTAGATACATAACATGTTCCTTCTTCTAAACCACCACAAAGGTTGACACCCCAACAACTAGATGAAAGAAGAGAAAAAGGATTATTCTTTAATTATGATAGCAAGTATAGTAAGGGACATAAGTGCAACAAAAAGAAATTATTCTACATATATTGTGAAGAGGAATAACCAAAAGAAGAGGAAGCATCTCAAGAAGAGGTGACTTCAGAAGAAATAGAAGAAGCTACTTCAGAAGAAATTACTCTCACCATATCTTGTCATGCATTGGTTGGAATTAGAAATCCTCAAACTCTCAAGATAGAAGGATACATAAAAAAGAAGAAGGTAACAGTGTTGATTGATTCTGGTAGAACTAATTATTTCATTCATTGTAAATTAGCCAAAGTTCTTAATTGCTTTGTTTATCTAGCACCAGAATTTCAAGTAATGTTTGCAGATGGAGGAACTATAAATTGCTCAGGGAAATGCCATAATATCAATCTAGATATGGGGGAATATGTATTGAATAGTCCAATGATTGCTATCCCAATGGGTGGTGCTGATGTTGTCTTGGGTGTCCAATGGTTACAATAATTGGGAAGAGTGGCTTTTAATTTTCAAAAACTTTCCATAAAATTTTCATGGGAAGGTAAAGAATATGAGTTAAATGGTATCACAAGAAAACCAAGAAAGGTGATAATCTCTAATGGTATGACAAAATTGTTAAAAAAGGGACATCAAGGTATAGTTGCACAATTATGCTCATTCGATGTTCAAACCTCAAAATTCCCTATCTCCCCAAATCTCCAAAGGTTCATTAATAAGCATTCCAAGGTATTTGAAGATATTCCTAAAGGTATTCCACCTATTTGTAACTTTGATCGTGCTATCCACTTAATTCCAAGTAGTGTTCCTCCTAACATTAGACCTTACCGATATCCCTATAGGAAAAAGAGTGAAATTATGTGTATGGTGGATGAAATGTTAGAGGCTGGAATAATTAGGCCTAGCCAAAGTTCTTACTCTACACCAGTGGTAATGGTACGCAAGCCAGATGGATATTAGCATATGTGTCTTGATTATAAAGAGCTCAACAAGATCACCATTAAAGATAAGATTCCCATTCCCATCATTAATGAATTGTTAGACGAATTAAATGGATTAGTTGTCTTCACAAAGTTGGATCTTCGTTCCAGGTATCATCAGATTTGAATGAAGGATGAAGATATCCCCAAAACAACATTCGAAACTCATGAAGGTCACTATCAATTTTTGGTCATGCCATTTGGTCTAACAAATGCACCTTCCACATTTCAAGGTTTGATGAATTCTATTTTCAAGCCTTTCCTTAGAAAATGTGTAATGGTATTCTTTGATGATATACTAATCTATATAAATTCTTGGGAAGAACATGTTCAACATGTTGACAGGGTACTAGAACTACTAAAGGAGAAAGAACTGTATGAAAAACCCTCAAAATGTTTCTTTTGAATAAAGGAGATAGAGTATTTGGGTCATATTGTATCGCATGAAGGGGTTAAGGTAGACCCTAAGAAAATTAAATCCATGATGGACTGGCCGATTCCCAAAACTCTGAATAATCTTCAAGGATTCTTAGGTCTAACAGGGTACTACCGAAAGTTTTTTCGGAACTATGGAAGAATAGCAACAACTCTAACATCGTTATTGAAGAAAGATACATTTTCTTGGACTACATAGGCAACTCAATCCTTTCAACAACTCAAAGAGGCCATGTATAAAGCTCCTATTTTGGCGACACCAGACTTCACAAAAACCTTTATTGTGGAATGTGATGCTTCAAGAAATGGAATTGGAGATGTACGAATGCAAGAAGGAAACCCAATTTCCTTCACAAGTCATCCAATCAAGTGAAAGAACTTAAAAAGGCCCATTTATGTGAAGGAAATGTTGGAAATACTATATGCCTTCAAGCAAAGGAACCCCTACCTTATAGGGAGACATTTCAAGGTTAAAACTAATCATGATAGCCTTAAATAATTCTTGGAACAAAGGCTATCTTAAGCTTTGGTACAATTAAATAGAACCAAAACAAACCTATCAGATCCACAACAACTGGATCTGAATTCCTAACAAATTAAATCTATAACTATCATATCCTCGAGCACCCTCTTACAAGATTCGAGGTATCTATGGAAAATTCTCTTTATTACGTTCAAACCATCCCTATCTATAAAAAATATTACAAGAATCAACAACTACCCTTACCTTCTAGAAAAAATTACATGGAGCAAAAAATCAGCATTAACTACTTATTCATCAAACATAGAATCTTGACTAGATGCTCCTACATCAGAAGTTCACACATTCTCAGCAGTTGCCTAGTATTATAGTTAAGTTGCATTCTTTTCCAATTTTTGTAGTTTTCCCTTGTATACACTGTTTGTTTCCTGCAAATCTGGGAAAAACTTATAGCTATTTTGGACATTGATATATACATATCGAAACTTGGGCAACTTAGAAAAACAATAAACCCTCCACTCATGTCACTGGTCATACCATTCTTTACAATGTGTATCTATGGACTAGAAAATTTTACTTCCTCACACAAGTTTATACAATGCTTTAAAAGTTGAAGCAGGAGATAGAAATGGTTGAGAGTCAAATCAGACAAGAACCGAAACAAGTCAGCAAACTGGTTATTGAACTGATTTACTTAAAAATAATGTAAATATGAAAATAAGTATTCACACACACACACACACACATATATATACATAGAGAGAGAGAGAGAGAGAGATACATTCATGTGAATCCAAGCCATTGAACACCAAATATGCAGACTCTGCTCATGTATATTACCATTTAGCATATAAAGATGAATATGCAAAAATGTCACCAAGTGCTTATACGTATCTTTAACAAAATATATAGACATCGAGGCACTAAATGGCCTCCAGAGTCCAAAACACCATGCTACAGATTTGTTGGGCCTCGAAATTGTCTTTTATAATGGTTGTATTTACATCAATTTCCTGACCTATTTATCGAAATATAATATATCTATCTTTAATTTGTCTATCTTTTACTATGTTTTCATCAATTATAACTTATAAATGTAAAAGAAGCTTAATTCATCATTTTTGATGTATTATTGCATTTAGTGCGCATTTTGGCACTCCATTCAGCCCATTCTTTCGGTCCTAATTTCTGCACTGAGTTTTGATGACATGTTTCTTATTGGTTTCTTGGGTTTGACTTGTCTCTGTCTTTTGGTCCTCACTGATTCCATACTACTTGCATATACATAACTAGAATCATGGTTCGATGTTAAAACTTTGTCTCATTAATTTGTAATGTCTTAAAGTAATTGAAGAGGGAATACATTTTATGATTTATTAAACTATCGAAAATGAAAAATGTTAAATATAAAACCATTCATCATTCAAGTGAATTAAATAGTTCCACTTGGAATGAAACTTTAATATATTGTCAAACCCATATAAAATATGCATTATAAACTTTAATATAAACTTGCATTATAAACTTGCTTAATAAAATATGCATTCTTTTCAAATACATATAAAATGGAAGGTCGTTCATTAGTATTAATTCCAAACAAAAAATATTAAAAAGTGTAAAAGTATTTTTTTACATTAAATGGCATAAGAAAAAGATATCATTGCGTATATTGTTAAATAATAATTAACTACGAATAAAATAATGTAAAACATATTCTATTCATATATTCACTTCATATTTTTAACTCTTCCTTTTGTTTTAAGAATAAAACATTGTAAAAAAATTCCGTTGACCATATAATGTAATACCATTTGGTTTTATAATTGATATAACTAAAATCCTTAACCATGATATTACATTAATTTTACTTAATATTAAACCATTATATGTTTTTTTAAATGAGATGACGTTGCAATTTATAATGCAATACCATTTGGTTTTATAATAAGTTACATATGCTATAACCATATATGTAGGCCATTGACTATAACTAATGGATTTTTATGTTTTTGCAAGCCATGAAGGGTAAACTCTCGCATGCCATGAAGAAGAGGAGCGCACCAAAAAAAATATGGAACCTAGCTTCCAGAAAATAAAACTTAGCCATTATTTAAACCTGGCATCCAGCACGTTATGCAGCGTGTCCAATTTGTTATCCAGTTCTCTATTCAGCTCGTCAAACAGACTACGCACTGTTAATAACCAATTTCAAGCATTTAAACATTGAAACGGTCTACAAATTATTTGTTGTCCATGTGGTTGAATAATGAGGAAGCTCCAACCACAGAAAGGATCACCATCACGCTATTTCCACTCAACGCCGAACTGTTTACTACCAATGCGTTATAGAAGACCTATTGTGTCACTTCCCTCGCTCTCCACAATGTCACCAGTCCAGACATTCACGCTGATGAAGGAGATATCGTTCTAGAGACTTATCATCGTGTGCTCTCTTCTTCTCAAACATACAGCCATCAACCATGCTGAAGAAGGGACTAATGCCACATCATGTGAAAGGGGGAGATCTATCCACGCAAAAAGAGGAGCAGGTATACCATATCCTGCCAACACTCATGCTGAAGAAAAACAGAATCGCGTTAAAGGAGGAAGAATTCCTATGCGTTGGAATTAGATCAGTTAAATGCCTTTATGGTTGTCTATTTAAGGAGTGGTCAACCACTGAAAGGGTCGACCTACTCACCCTTCTCAACGCTATATATTCCAGCCTCTTCTAGGGAACTGAGGTAGCTAGTCATCGATGAATAGACTCTATAAAATTCTGCTCAGATTTAATAAAACTCTATGTTCAGCTAAGTATGCATGTTTCAGTCTTTTGTGAAGTAATTCATTGACGTAGACTAGCCTCTGATTGCTGAGAAGGGCCCCTCAACAACCGAAGGTTCCATTTGTACATATTCAGCATTTATTTTTCGTATTTGCAAGATAAGTTATTTTGTTTTTATGTACATATATTTAGTTTTCCTATAGATGATTTTTGTTGTTGATAAACTGTAATTTTCCTGAGTTTTTATGCAATTTTCCATATGGCCGACCATTCATCCCTCTGTTTAGACTGTTTTTCGGCCTTCTGTTCGCACCTTCATCCAGTCTATCTTCTAGCCTTTACTTCGAATTTAGATAAAATTTTACAGAATTTTCATTCATTTCCAGAATTTCTAATATCACGTTTTGTGTAGAAATAATTAGCTAGGGTATAGGTTAATTTTCCATCATTTTATTGTGTTTTGTAGTTAGTGGGGATTCAAATCCATCTTCAGCATTTCATATTTAGTTTCATATTAATGCATAAGATTAATTGTTTCAGTTTTAATTATGATAAAATTCAAAATATAAATGAGTATAAATGTTTTCTTCCTTTATATATTAATTTTGTATCATATTAATAAAGTAATTTGAATTGGTTTATAATTATTTTTTAATATAGGTTAAAGTGTTTCTTTATAATTGAATTTATTTTTAGTTTTGTATATTTAATATACAAGTGAGAATTTATATAACTGTATTATATTTTTGTATTTAATATGTGTATTGTACTTCTTTTGTATTTTGAATTTTTTCCATTTATATTTTGTTATTAAATTGCTTAATGTGTTGTTGAATGAATGACACCGTGAATAGAGGGTTATTTCATGATAAATTTGCTTTAGGTTATTTTAATTAATCAAGTTTATTTCCATTATTTCGTTTAGTTTCATTTTAGTTTAGTTCATGAAATTTTTTTAGTTTTATTTTTAGTGTGAATTCTATATATTTGCATTAGTCTAATTTATTTTATTTTGAGCTTAGTTTAGTCTCCTTTATTTTTATCTTTAACTTTGATTTAGTTTTATGCTTGTATAAATTAATAAATTTTGCACGATAGATTTTGATCATTAGGAATAAAAGTTGGTTTAGATTGTTTTCATTTTTTCGCCTTCATATTAGATGCATTAGTTTTCAGTATTTCTAAGTTTCGTCTTGAAAGTTCTCTTAGCTTAGTTTGATATAAGTTTACTTTTTAAATTCATAGATTAGTTGATCATCACG
>LPNX010093752.1:60891-77195 GCA_001517045.1 Pseudotsuga menziesii | reverse complement strand
GTTTGTAATTTGCACTTAAGGCCCTGTTGTCTAAATTCATACCATACCTAGGATATCACTATCCTAGAAGTGGGACCCATAAACTTAGGAGTCTAATGACCTTGAAATGCAAACTTTGTCCATAATTACTTGAATAATGATAAACCTTTGAGAAGTAGAAAGGATGACTAGTTTCCTATAGGATTTACTGACTATCTATATCCTCATGTTTTCCATTTTAACCCAGTCTTAATTCATCTATGGCACGAGGACATGCCATACCTTCGGTCTGGGGGAGGGAGTCTCGATTTATATGGTCTTCATAAGCATGAATTATTACTAGTAACATAATTGTATGTATTAAGAAATCTTAAATAATACGAAGTTGTTTTTACCATCTCATAACATAACTTTTTTTTGTAAGTTCTAGCTTTCATGTAGTAATAAATATGGCTTTATTTTGCTTAACGATTGCCTATGAACTATTAATGATCAAGTAGAGTTTTTGAATAAATGAAAGACCACTTCTGATTCATTCATGACACGAGGACGTGCCATACCTTTAGTCTAGGGGTATGTTGGGCCTCAAAATTTTCTTTTATAATGGCTTTATTTACATCAATTTCCTGACATATTTACCGAAATCTAATACATCTATCTTTAATTTGTCTATATTTTACTATGTTTTCATCAATTATAACTTATAAATGTAAAAGAAGCTTAATTCACCATTTTTTATGTATTATTGCATTTAGTACGCATTTTGGCACTCCATTCAGCCCATTATTTCAGTCCTAAGTTCCGCACTGAGTTTTGATGACATGTTCCTTATTGGTTTCTTGGGTTTGAATTGTCTCTGTCTTTTGGTCCTCACTGATTCCATACTACTGGCATATACATAACTAAAATCATGGTTCGATGTTAAGAATTTGTCTCGTTAATTTCTAATGTCTTAAAGTAATTGAAGAGGGAATACATTTTATGATTTCTTAAACTATGAAAAATGAAAAATGTTAAATATAAAACCATTCATTATTCAAGTGAATTAAATAGTTCCACTTGAAATGAAACTTTAATATATTTTCAAACCCATATAAAATATGCATTATAAACTTTAATATAAACTTGCTTAATAAAATATGCATTCTTTACAAATCCATTTAAAATGGAAGGCCTGTTCATTAGCATTAATTCCAAACAAAAAATATTAAAAAGTGTAGAAGTATTTTTTATATTAAATGGCATAAAAAAGGGGTCACTGCATATATTGTTAAATAATAATTAACTGCGAATAAAATAATGTAAAACATATTCGGTTCATATATTCACTTCATATTTTTAACTCTTCCTTTTGTTTTAAGAATAAAACAATGTAAAAATATTCCATTGACCATATAATGTAATACCATTTGGTTTTATAATTGATATAACTAAAATCGTTAACCATGATATTACATTAATTTTACTTAATATTAAACCATTATATATTTTTTTAAATGAGATGACGTTGCACTTTATAATGCAATACCATTTGGTTTTATAATATGTTACATATGATATAACCATATATGTAGGTCGTTGACTGTAACTAATGGATTTTTATGTTTTTGCAGGCCGTGAAGGGTAAACTCTCACATGCCATGAAGAAGAGGAGCACACTAGGAAAAAGATGGAACCTAGATTCTAGCAAATAAAACTCAGCCATTATTTAAACCTAGCATCCAGCTCGTTATGCAGCATGTCTAGTTTGTTGTCCAGATCTCCGTTCAGCTTGTCAAACAGACTGCGAGCTGTTAATAACCAATTTAATGCATTTAAACATTGGAATGGTCTGCAGATTGTTTGTTGTCCACGTCGTTGAATAATGATGAAGCTCCCATCATAGAAAGGATCTCCATCATGCTGTTTCCACTCAACGTCGAACTGTTTACTACCCATGCGTTCTAAAAGACCTACCGTGTCACTGCCCTCGTTCTCCATAATGTCACCAGTCCACACGTTCACACTGATGAAGGAGATCTCATTCTAGAGACTTATCATCGTGTGCTCTCTTCTTCTCAAACACGCCACCATCAACCACACTGAAGAAGGAATTTTGCCACATCATGCGAAAGGGGGAGATCTATCCACGCAAAAAGAGGAGCAAGTTTACCATATCATGCCAACGCTCACGCTGAAGAAAAACAGAATCGCGATGAAGGAGGAAGACTGCCTGTGCATTGGAATTGGATCAGTTAAACGCCTTTATGGTTGTATATTTAAGGAGTGGTCGACCACTGAAAGGGTCGACCTTCTCACCCTTCTCAATGCTATATATTCTAGCCTCTTCCTGAGAGCTGAGGTAGCTAGTCGTCAGCTGATAGACTCTGTAAAATTCTGCTCATATTTAATAAAACTCTATGTTTAGCTATGTATGCATGTCTCAGTCTTCTAAGAAGTAATTCATTGACGTAGACTAGCCTATGATTGCTAAGAAGGGCCCCTCAACAACCGGAGGTTCCATTGGTACATATTCATCATTTATCTTTCGTTTTTGTAAGATAAGTAATTTTTTTTTTATGTACATATATTTAGTTTTCCTGTAGATGATTTTTGTTGTTGATAAACTGTAATTTTCCTAAGTTTTTATGCAATTTTCCATATGGCCGGCCATTCGCCCCTCTGTTTAGAATATTTTTCATCCTTCTATTTGCACCTTCATCTAGTCTGTCTTCCAACCTTTACTTCAAATTTAGATAGAATTTTACAAAAGTTTTATTCATTTCCAGAATTTCTAATATCACGTTTTGTGTTGAAACAATTAGCTAGGGTATAGGTTAATTTTCCATCATTTTATTGTGTTTTGTAGTTAGTGGCAATTCGAATCCATCTTCATCATTTCATATTCAGTTTCATATTAATGCATAAGATTAATTGTTTCAGTTTTAATTATGATAAAATTCAAAATATAAATGAGTATAAATGTTTTCTTCTTATATATATTAATTTTGTATCATATTAATAAAGTAATTCGAATTGGTTTATAATTATTTTTTAATATTGGTTAGTGTTTCTTTATAATTGAATTTATTTTTAGTTTTGTATATTTAATATACAAGTGAGAATTTATATAACTCTATTATATTTTTGTATTTAATATGTGTATTATACTTCTTTTGTATTTTGAATTTCTTCCATTTATATTTTGTTATTAAATTGCTTAATGTGTTGTTGAATGAATGACACTAGAGGGTTATTTCATGATAAATTTGCTTTAGGTTAGTTTAATTAATCAAGTTTATTTCCATTATTTTGTTTAGTTTCATTTTAGTTTAGTTCATGAAATTCTTTTAGTTTTATTTTTAGTTTGAATTCTATTTATTTGCATTAGTCTAATTTATTTTATTTTGAGCTTAGTTTAGTCTCCTTTATTTTTATCTTTAACTTTAATTTAGTTTTATGCTTGTATAAATTAATAAGTTTTGCACTATAGATTTTGAGCATTAGGAATAAAAGTTGGTTTAGATTGTTTTCATTTTTCCCCTCCATATTAGATGCATTAGTTTTCAGTAATTCTAAGTTTCATCTTGAAAGTTCTCATAGCTTAGTTTGATAGAAGTTTACTTTTTAAATTCATAGATTAGTTGTTGATCAGGTTAGATTTATTAAATTAGTTTGCTTCTTTAGTTTATGATTCATTGCAAAGTATTTGTCTACACTTCGTCCTTAGATTAGTGTTTTAATATAGTTTATACGATTGCACAAGTTCAATAACCAGACTAGGATAGTTGGTTAGTTTTTTCTTCTGAAAATATAGAGTAGCTTCGCTCATAAAATAGATAGATTAGTTTCTCTTTTCACTTGTAGCATAATTTCCTATTTTATAGTAATTAATTTCATATTTACTTTCGTAATTAATTTCATATTTGCTTTCGTAATTAATTTCAGTATTTTCTTTCATAGTTAATCATATGGTTAATTCTCATCCCTGCATAAGCATATGGTTCATGCATTCATGAAATAGTTTAGTTGATTTGTTGCCTGTTCTGAATAGTTAAATTTACTCCATTACATTAGATTTCTTTCGAATGAAGTCACCACTTTCCTAGATTAATTGTAACAGTTTCATTTCATAGAATAGATTAGCATAGCATTAGAATTATTAATTCGTTTCATGCCTTTATAAAATAGATTAATATAACATTAGATTATATTTGAATTTACAGTTACTTTTCAAGTTCTTAGTTAATCTTCTGTTTTTATAGATAGATTAAATTCTTGCATTTAACTCATGATAGTCATGCATGTAGATTAAAATCATATAGTTGCATGTTAATGCATCTGCATATTTAGTCAGCTTAGGTTAGTTCAAGCCTTCAAATCCTGCACATATTGTTTTTGCATCTCACAAGCTCCCTTCACGGGTTGACAATTAAGTGTTGAATTAAGTAGTGCATATTTTGCCCAACAAGATTTTTGTTAGATATGTGTTTTATTCTTTGCAGCTAGACTTTGCACCTCAGTATGATCAATCCCGATATGATCAAGTGGAGAGTGGAGAACTAGCCAAATTTAGGGGCAGAGCCCCTGAGGAATAAAAAGGAAAAAATGGATCCATTATGGGTGGTTTTCCCTGTTTCTTCCACGTTGGTGGATCTAGACCAGTTTAGAACCAGAATAGTCTCAATTGGATGGTTTGGTATAGAACCAAAATCTGGTCCTGTTAAGGGCCAGTCTAATGATTGGATTGAATCAGCCAAACTGGCTAGTTTCATTTTGGCCAATTTTAAGAACACTCATTTTAAAGATAGTTAATGTACCAAACATGCAATAGATCAATACATCAATGGATAGCCACAAAACTAATGATAAATTTGAATGACAGAAATAATGCACTTTGAAATTTATAACTCTCGCTTTCACATATCTCTTCTTTTCACAATCATACACTTTATAATCTATGTATATTTCAAACACATTAGAGCATGTCCTCTATAAAGTATCAAATGGACAACATTATAGTACATGTTGGATATCAAGAGTTACCAACATGTACGCATTTGTATAGGACTAGATTCATCTTTATATTTTAACCCAAAGCATAACAGGTCATAGAAAACGTGTATAACTCTTATAATCCAAAACAGTTAAGAGTGTAGAGTTAACATGACAATTAAAAATCTTGATACTTGTATGAAACATAGGAATTAAATAAATTGGCATCAAATTATAGAATTCGAAAGCCTGCTTAACTAAAGTTAGAGGTAATCTACTGAGAATTCAGAAAAATAAAAATAAAAAGGCAATGAAAGTGCCATGAACCTTACTTTACAAAAATCATTGTAGATGTAGCATATATTATTACAAAGGAGACAACTTTACAAACAGGTTTATGAAAATATAAGCCAACCAAAGCCAAGGTTGCACTTCAAAATGCTTGTCATTAGAGGAAATTTGGGGTCTAAAATGGGCCTTATAAGAAAAAGCACCAACAATAATTTCTTCTGAGTTGGAATTCAAGAACCAATAGAATTCCAATAAAATAAGTCAACCATAATGGTTGAATTGACATATTTGTCATCAAAAAAAAACTACTTTTTGTGTTTTTATTTTCAACATATCTCCTTGTGTTTTTACTCAAATTTCGATCGAGAGAGCTCGTTGGATGTGGAATAAAATTCTGCATCCAACGAGTACCCACACTACATACTTTTGACAGTCCCTGCTACCCCAAAAATAAGAAATACCTGAAAAAACGTGATGATGACATCATCATCACATTTTTTCAGGTATTTCTTGTTTTTGGGGTAGCGGAGTCCATAAAAAGTATGCACTATGGTTACTCATTGGATGCAGAAGCAAATTTCGCATCCAACGAGCTCTCTCGATCGAAATTTGAGTAAAAACATAGGGAGATATGTCGAAAATACGAACACAAAAAGTATTTTTTTCATTTTCCTCCAAAATTAATAAATATTATTTTATTATTTTATTATTTTAACTATTATTTTATTATTTTCCTTAGGAGGCCCATTTTAGACCTCAAAATTCCTCTAATGGATATTTGAGAATGTGTCAATAGCACATAAGGGAAGACATGTTTTTAGCAATTATAATAGCAAGTATTTGTGAATATAATAGATTCCCTTCACTTCCATAATGCTCTGACTTTCAGTAGCTCCCTCATAAGAGGACCATAGAGGTTTTAGTTTCCATTATAATGAGCAGTTTTCATTGCTATTGTAATTATATAAAAGCTTATAATAGATTTTGGGTTTTGAATTTGATGCAATAGAAAGTACGATGTAATAATATACTCAAATGCATCCAGATAATAATTGTGGAACAGAAAGGATTCCTTCATTGATTACTAAAACTACTAACAAACCAACCCTAACATATTCTCCAATCCAAAATCTAGATAAAAGGGTTATTATCTCCAGACACTAGCGTGTTTGAAAAAATGTGACTAAAATTATATATATAAGATAGCTTGATAAAATCCTAACCAAAAAATTCATGAACAAAGTATTGCTATAACATTTCCTTCTATTCAATTCCCACTGATAATCATAAGACCTATATCTAGAGCTATTCATTTATTAGACATTTTCCATCATTCAATAGACAAATCTCTTGGGATAAAAAATAGATGTAGACTTGTGTAGAGCTTCGCCATAGAGCCCCAAGGGTTAGCTCAATCAATTAAACCATCCACCCAATCCATGTTCCCAACAGGGAGGCCATATGTCAAAGGTTCAAATCCAATCAAATATCTTAGAATTACCCATTTCTATCATGGTTGGCAGTTGAACTATCCTCCATTCAGATATTGTTGGGAAGGAGAGGGGCTCCCATCAGGTTTTACTTAGAAAAAATAGAGTGCAACCATAGATGATATATTTCATCCGTGTATCCCTTTTTACCATTCATAATATAAAAAATTTCACAATGGATTGTAGCAACCTAGACAAAAAATATTACTCGATCAATACCAATATGGCACCTCCGCAAATAGCCTACAAAATTTAGTGCATTTTTAGCCCACGTATTAGAAAATTGCCAGTTCACCATCTTGTATTTGTTCGATTGCTATTATTTACACCTATTTTCCAACATCCATATCCAATTTAATTTTAAATTAGCTTTCATGATACCATAGAGGATAAAATCCACCACTTATCAAGAGTTGCAACACTGCTTATACTAGAACAACCACTCGGGCCCAACTTAACAACCCAAACTCATGTCATTTTTCTTCTATTTTTGAAATCTTTAACCATGTGTCTGTGACACCTTGTTTTATGATGAGAAGTGCTCATAATTAATAATACTACTACTCATCAACATATTTTACCCAAAGACTTGCACATTGCTACAAATTCACCACTGTTAATGGTTGAATCGTGCCTAGGTTTGCTTGATTTAATGCAAATTACATTTTTAATTGTTGGCGAAAAAACTGTTGGCAACAACAATTATGAACAACTTGCACACATATCACCACACATACCTATCATCCTGTACATAAATTCTCTGAATTCCAACTTTCCTTTTAACTACGACAATTTATTATGATTGTTGATACAAAGGAAAAATAAAAATTGAGAACTGTTCCACATGAATCCATGTTGAGGGTTGCATGTATTTGTTTTCCACGTTAATGAGCTATTCCAGTTTTAATTGTTGGAGAAAACTTGTTGGAAACAATAATTATGAACATCTTTCACAATTAAACTCTCAAATTGAACTAAACACGTAGTAATTCAAACCAACAATAAATCCACTATCAAATGCACTTATCGGGAATTCCCAGCCTTGCAAACAGTGGATTGTTTGTCGTGGTTTGTAGTGATGCCAATTTTTTCAAACTTCTTGAGTGCTTGGTTAAACTCTAGATTAGCCTATATTACGTAACTCATCAACATTCTTTCAAAGACTACTGATAGTGATAATGTACTCTAGTGGCTTTTTGTCCTCTTTTAGTTATTATTCTATCACTTGGGGGTATACAAGGGAAATGATAAACTTTGACATTTTCCCCTACATTGTCACTCTAAGATTTATGCCAATGAACAAATTTATGTTAAATATGTTAAGTTGGTGCTTGGACAAAGGTTGCCTTGATTTTCACTTACTAGAAGTTCTTGAGGTTTAATTGTTATTTCTACTTATGTTTGTTCCATGCTAGTGTATTTGCGTATCTACACACAAGAAAAAGATGAATATTTCATATTAGTTCTCTCAACCATATTCTTGAAATACAGGGAAATCATCAGGGCTTATCTGTGATTCAAGTCTTGAGAACTCTGGTGTGTCAGACACCAAAAACCTGCAGATAAAGGTATGGAGAATTATTATTGTGCCATGTGTTGTTGACAAGTTATCATTGAGCTACCTCGGGATATGTTGATTGAGTAGTATAAAACTGTCTATTTGTCTATTTCTAGAAAATTATTTGCCAAGTGTATTTTACCTTTTATTTTTTTATACTCAGTTTTTCAAGACATGTATGTCTATATTCATAGTTACCATATTTGGAAATATTGAAAATTCATTTGGAAAAAAAAAATCATTATGAAAAAACATTTCAATGATGTAGGACTTGGGAGTTTTGATTTCATAGTGGGTAGCTATAAAAAATAAACTAGAAGAGAAGAGAGATAACATCATTTTATTAATTTCCACTAAATGACCACTAAAGTAGGTCAATTCAAGAATGCAATCATGGGATTCATGGCTGGAAATAAAATTTATGGCCATCCTCTCTTTTATAAAAGAATTGACATGTCATTTACTTGTCTCAATTTTATTGTTTAATAGTGTTTTCTTCTTGGGTTTATAGAGCATTGGCGTGGATTTTCATGGTTGGAATACATATTTCCAGCACTATGTATCAAGCTTAACATGTGTCTTCGTGTTCATGAACTCACATATGCTTTTGAATTGGCCATGAGATTTATGAGAAATTTTCATGGGTTTCATAGAGGAACATAATCCATTTCCTCCATTAAGTCTGCACACACACAAAATTTTGAGAGAAGGAACTTAAAAAGGAAAGAGGGGGAAAGAGGGAAAACCATAAATGCAAGAGAACATTGCAGCTCTCTTGCTTCTAAAGAAAAAAAAAAAGAACAAATGGAAAAACCAACAAGACAAATTGAGAATAGATGTATGCTCAATCATGCTTGAGGCTATGAAGTATTGCTCTTCTATCTAATAAATCATACATAAATTAATATAATAAACAGAGAATGGTATGTTAGGCTAGTAATGGAGGTTGGAGTCAAGGTTTTTAGAACTGGTTTATCGTGAATTTTATATTGCTCTGAGGAATCTCAAAGAGCTATATCTAGAAGATATAATGCAATTTATTGTATTGAGATATAATGCAATTTCTAATTTGAAAAAGACAACATGGTTGGAAATTGCATTGGATGGCTAAAAAATAATCCTCATTCAAGCATGTAAGAGAATACCCATGGCTAGAAAAAAAATTGAAAAACCAAGCATATGCAAGCATGCAATCATGGGATTCTTGGCTGGAAATGACAATTATGACCATCCTCCCTTTTATAAAAAAAAAAATTGGCATGTCATTTACTTGTCTCAATTTTATTGTTTAATAGTGTTTCTTCCTGGGTTTATAGAGCATTGGTATGGATTTTAATGGTTGGAATATCTATTTCCGACACTATGTATGAAGCTTAACATGTGTCTTGATGTTCATGTACACACATATGCTTTTGGCATTTCCCATGAGCATTATGAGCAAATTTCATGGCTTTCATAGAGGAACATAATCCATTTCCTCCATTAGATCTACACACACAAAAAGTTTTGAGAGAAGGAACTTAAAAAGGAAAGAGGGTGAAATAGGGAAAATCATAAATGCAAACACTGAGAAAATGGAAGATCTTTGGATTCTTAAAAAAATGTAAAAACTAGCAAGACAAATTGAGAAATCATGTATGCTCAATCATGTTTGAGGCTATGAAGTCTTGTTCTTCCAACTAATGAAAGATAATAAAAAAATTAATATATTACACAGAGAATGGTATGTTAGGCTGGGAATGGAGGTTGGAGTCAAGGTTTTAAGCTCTAGTTTATGGTGAATTTAATATTGCTATAAGGAAACTCATAGAGCTATCTCAAGGAAGCAAAACTCTAGTTTATGGTGGTCTATGAATATGAAACATCATAATATTTTATAAATAAAATAATATAATAATAAATTTTGTGAACTCTTCCAATGGGAAATATCCTTTTCCTATAAATCCAGAGACCCTCCCCAAGCTTGTAACATGCAAATACATGAAAACTATGAGACGATATGAAGGTGAAGAAAAATTTAGTGATAAAGGAATGCAATGCGAAAGGTAGATGATTAAATGAGGTTAATGCATCAAAAGAAGGTCAATTGTATTTTAAGCAACATTTGATGAATTTGCGTGAAACGGTATGCCTATGTGTTAGTTTCTCTACCTTGGATGAGCGACAATGGGAGCCAATGTTGCAAACGTGGTTACTATTTAGAAAAACATTGTTGAATATATTAGTACAGAGAACAAGCCTGCAGAGCCAACCAAGAAGCAGTGATTTAATTCATTTCCTTGCAATTTCCATTTTATTTGCACATGTTAATCTATAAATTATGCAAGGTGATATACTGGGTTGTAATTTTCTCCATGCCCTATAATGTATGCTAATATAAATTACTCCGATGTGTGTAGGAGAAAACTAAGGAAAAAAAGGTCAGAAACGAAACAATGAGGCTGGATTTTCTTTCATGAAGAAAAGTGACACAGATCATCTGGAAGATGGCTATCGCTAGCGCAAATATGGCCAAAAGGCAGTGAAGAATAGATTCTTTACCAAGTAAATAATCCTTCTCAAATTTCTACAACATATTTTCCATCCTTACATTAACTTAATGTTGCTAAATATGTAAGTTCAAATATATGAATTTGGGACAGCTATCTCTTTTTTTAATTCAAAATCAATGATAAACTTTAATCCCTTGAATGGTCAAACAAAAAGTAGGACTTAAAAACAAAACTATCACATAGAAATTAATCCGTTAAGGTAAGGATAGATATGGAGATTAGAGTCCAAATTTTCCAAAACCTTAAATCAAACATTAAGAGGACGATACATACACCAACCTAGGTGTTTCAAGTTTCTTTATCAAGTACAGTTGATCTAGGTCGTGCCCAGGTGAACGTTGGGGACAACAGTCGAATTAATGAGTCAAGTTCTGTTGTGACAAAAACATATAAAAAGAAACAACAAAGCATGAAACATACTAGGTCGGCAAGAAATATACACACAAACAATATGCAAGAATTCGAACCAATTTATTTCTTCTGCTCCATGAAAGATGGAGGAATCAGATGATGATGATCAAAAATATGTCTATATTAAATAATGTACATGATTATATAGAAGATGTTAAGGCATTTGGGTGACTAACCACTACGTTTGGTTACAAGAAGTTATAACATTCAGAATTTCAACCGTCATAGAGCATGTTGGTATGTTGTATTTGAGGCAGGCCTGTCGAGGGTGAACCTGTCAAATGCAAAAAATTTGGTTGAAACTGTCGAGGGAAAACCTATTGAATGTGAACCTGTCTGTTGCCAAGGCGAACCTATCGGTTGCTGGTTGGAGCATTCCTCCTTCCTTAGGAAACAATGGTCTCCATTGTGTATTCATTCAGGTGAGGAAACTTGTCGACGACTTCATTAGCATAGTACTATTTTCCTTGCATGGGGAGATGTCCACCTTTAGCCACTTGAAACAAGGGAATATAGTTCATCCTTGTAAGGCATATGCATCCTCTCGCAATGGTGTCACAAAGAAGAGGTTCCTGAACATATGGATGGATTTCTTCAGGTTTTGTTTTATGCAAGTTGTTTTGTTCCAACAATGGTGCATGATATGGTCGAAGCAAATCTACATTGAAAACTTGATGTAGGATAAGGCATGTAGGAATGTTGAGTTGGAAATAATTTTCTCCTATTTTTTTAAGGATATTGTATGGACCATATCGCAAAGGTTTCATCTTTATGTATGGACTAGTGAAGTGCTCCTTCTTTAGATGTAACCAGACCTGATCCCCAATTTGGAATGAATGAGGAATATGATGGTTATCATTTTGGGCCTTAGCTTTTGCATTTTCTCGTTGCAACATTTCCTTCACTTTCTTTTGTATGTTTTATATTTGATATCTGAACTTCAATGCTTTGTCCACTTCTCATCCTTCGAAGTCGGTGTCATTCGACTGTGTCGAGGAACTGATTAAGTCCATAAGTGTTGAGGGTTGAAATCTGTAATAGATCTCAAATGGAATCTTTCATATAGAGTTATGTTCAGCACGATTGTAGTTGTGTTGTATGTATGGAAGTTTTTCATCCCATGTTAGACGATGCTTGTGGTTGTACATGTGAATCAACTGTACGACTAAGCGATTTACAACTTCTGTCTGTCCATCTTTCTGCGGATGGAAGGCTGTCGACAAAGAAAGTCTCGTGTCTAGTTGTTTCCAGAGAGTTTGCCAAAAGGTGTTGACCAATATAGCATCTCTGTCGAAAATAATTGTCATCAGGAGGCCATAGTGTTTCCACACATGTTCAAAGAAGAGTTGAGTAGTCTATTGTGCTGTCGTAGTCTTCTTGCATGGTATGAGTATAGAAATCTTGAAAAATATGTCGACTACTACTAGTATCACATCATGCTAATGTTTGGTAGAAGGATATCCTATCAAGTAGTCCATATAAATAGATTCTCGTGGTCGAATAGGAACTGGAACGGGTGTATATAGTCCTTGTCGTCAATTTGGCAGTTTAGCAATGGAACAAATCATGCATAATCAAATGTACTTATTGATGTCAGATTTAAGTGAAGGCCTGTAGAAATAATTTTGGAGGGTAACAAGTATTTTTATGACTCCAAAATGTCCTTCATTCTTGTTGTAGTGTGTGTCCCAAATGAGCTTTTGTTGATGCTCACCGGTCGGTACACAAAGTTGTCCAAGCTTGTATAGCAAGGTGTCATTTGGGACATAGTCGACAGTCGACAACTTGTCGTTCTGAAGGTGTCGATAGATTATAGAAAAATAATAGTCTACCAAATATAATTGCAGCCAAGTAGTGGTGTCATAACCCTGCATACTCATCATTGTAGATAGTAGAGTAATGGGTGGTCTATTGAGACAATCGACCGTGGCATTGGATTTACCTTTTCGATACTTAATTACCAACTAAAATTGTTGTAGGTAATTAATCCACTTGAGTTGTTGGGTTGTCTATAGTTTCGACTGAGGTAGAGCAAGTTGAAAAGGCTTATGGTCAGTGAGGATGATTGTTTCCCTACCAAGAATGTAGTGTCTCCATTTCTTAAGAGCTTGCACAATGGCATACAGTTAGTTTTCATACGTTGACTACCTTCTCACTGTGTCACTGAAAGTATTGAAATGAAACGTGACTAGGTGACTTGACTGAGTGATCACTGCGCTGAGGGCATAGTCTGATGCATCTATCTCAATCTCAAAAGGATGATGCAAATCAAGTAACACAATTACCGGTGTAGTACAAAGCTTGTTTTTTATTTGTTCAAAAGCTTGTTGTTGTGATGGTTCCCATTTCAAGACAGTTTTCCCATTTCCTTACCGAAGTTACTTGACATGTTCTCCCCATGATCAACTGAAAATTAAGATATCATTGATATAGACAATGACACATTTACCGATGGAAGGTCGTAGAAGGTCATCCATATATCTCATGAAGGTTTCATGTGCATTGGTTAAGACGAAAGGCATGACTAACCATTCAAACAATCCTTCCTTGGTTTTTAAATCTATTTTCCATAAATTAGTGGACTCAATTGGAATCTAGTGGTATCCCAACTTGAGGTTGAGTTTCATGCAGAACTTAGCACCTTTCAGATTGTCGATGAGTTCATAAATCGATGGAAGAGGTTATCTATTCTTTACTGAAATTTTGTTGAGATCCCGGTAGTCGATGCAAATGCACCAAGTCCCTTATTTCTTTGGAACTAAGAGGAGCTGGGGTAGATATGACCCTTGTCGATTAAATCCTAGATTTGTCTATGAATCTCTTCATTTTCGAGGATGGATCTTCTATAAATAGATGCATTAGGTAATGAAGAACCATGAACAAGTTCAATGGATTATTTTACCTGACAGTGCAGAGGTACTCCATCTGGTGCTTGAAATATGTTCTGGTATTCTTCAAGAATGTTGTCGGTCTATTGTTGTTGTTGGGAACTATGCTAGTTGTTGGGTGTCAACTCGTTGCTGCAGTATTCCTGGAATGTTGAGACTTTATCATGATTAATGAAAACGTTTTAGCATGATTAATATGCTTCTTTGTTTGTTTTGTAGATATCAAAACAACCGTTGATGTGGGTTGTCGCTCTGGTATGCCATACCATTGGTTTCAGATTTTGACAATCACCTTCTGAGGCCATGACTGATATGTACCGTGTCGATCCCATAGGTAGGGTTTATCGAATAGGGAATCGGATACAGAAAGCAGTGCCACACCATAGAGTACTTCATCTTCAAAAGGCTTAATGAAGTAGGCGAGTCAGCATTGTCGTGTGATCATTAGTTCCTTCCCATCCTTAATTTAACCGATATTGTAAGGCTGAGGATGTGGAGTGGTGACAAGACCTAATTTCTTCATAAGATCTTTATAAACAACTTTATTCTAGCTACCATTATCCATAATCATATGTAATGGATTGTTCTGAACCCATATCCATGTATGGAATAGGTGCTCTTGTTCCTTCTCATCAACGATGGTCGAGGCTGTCGGAGTGGGCTATGTCAAAGATAGGAGGGTTGATGCATCTGGATCAGATTCTATCAGGGTTTTGTTGGACAATTTGGATGTCGACAATTTTTCCAAAAATGTCTTCTGATCTTTGCATTCTGACATATCATGCCATGATGAACTGTGATAATCACGCCATTTCCTCGCAGGGTTCTATTTGTTGTGATCCCTCTTGTCTTTCTAAAAGTCCTTCTTTTGATGATCAAGATTTGGTGGAGTCTGTTGAGAAGGATTCTTGAGCTTGTCATAGTTGGTTGGCGACTTCTTATCAGATGTTCGACCTGTTGGCTTGTTCGTGAAACCTATATTTCCTTTTTTTAGCTTCAAACTTGTCGGTGTAATGAAATGCATCCACAAGCGTGCTGATAGTAAAAAACTCCATCTATTGTTGAATGTACAGGGACAAACCACATATACTTCAGGACAAGCAATTTCTCTTCTTCTTGGATGCCAAGTCTAGCCATGAGTTGATAAAAATCGTCAGTGTAACTGTGTAAGGACTAGTCTTTACACTTCCTTAGCTGCTGCCACTTCTTATACTATTATTCAAGATACTTGGGCAGTTAGAACTCCTTTCAAATATATTCAATGATTTTTTCCCATGTGTCTATCGGGTCTTCTTCTTTTTCCATCTTTGTCGATAGATTCTCCCACCAACAGTGCACGAAGGTTGACATCTTCAAGGACGCAATGGTGATATTTTCCACTTCAAGGAATTGATTTACCACGTAGTAAGATTCCAACTATTGTACCCAATTGTTGACGAATTCCATGTCAATATTGCCTTCAAGTTTTTGTATGTCCATATTCATTTTCACTTTGAAGGGGATGATTTTATCGAAGCGATATCACGTCGAGGATTCCCTGGAGTTCATAGTGACTCTCAAGAGAAAATCGTTGAACTTGGTAAAACATTTTGATTCGCTAGAGAGACAATTCTTTTTCAATGAGTTGCTATGTCTCGCAGTTGCATGTCTTTTTTTTGTTTCTTTGGTCATCTTTTCTGAAGTCAAAGGAAGTGTCTTCTTGTGTTGTTGTGCTTGCAAGCGTGTTTGAACAAGCATAAGTTAAATAACTTTGATGGAAGTGCTTGTGTAACTTAATTTCTAGACAAGATCTTACTATGATACCAATGATCCAGGTTGTTCCCAGGTGCACGCTGGGAACAATAGTCGACTGAATGAGTCGAGTTCTGTTGTGGCGGAAGCATATAAAAAGAAACAACAAAGAAGGAAACACACTAGGTCAACAAGAAATAAACACGTGAGCAATATGTAAGAATTCAAACCAATTTATTACTTCTGCTCCATGAAATATGGAGGAATCAGATGATGATCAAAAATATGTCTATATTACATAATATACATGCTTATATAGAGGATCTTGATACGTTTGGGTGACTACCCACTACGTTCAGTTACAAGAAGTTCTATTGGTCAAAATTTCAACCGTCATAGAGCATGTTGGTATGTTGTATTTGAGGCGGAC